>OZ035837.1:26265407-26568626 GCA_964034765.1 Knipowitschia caucasica | reverse complement strand
GTGCCTAGGCCCCGGGGGGATCATGCACGCGAGCAAGCGCCGTGCTCAACAGCATCCCGCCCGGGCCTAGGGCGCCAAACATGCTCAATCAATAAACATGCTTAAATCTAATAAGTCTAATGCGTTTCCTCATGGGTCTCTCCAAGGTGAAATGCATGCGGCGGCCGTGTACGCGCAGCCTCCAAAGACGATCAGACGGACGCGCGAGGGCGGGAGGAGGAAGCGGACCCACCTCGGTTCTTCTGCTCCATGGCCAGCTGCTTCTCCAGAGTCTCTCGCACTTCTCGCTCCCGGAACAGTTCCATCTTCAGCTCTGTCTTCTCCAGCTGGACCTGCTTCTCCTGAGCGCGAGCGTTGTCGATGGCCACTTTCAGCAAGCCCTGAGAAAGGAAGAGTTGGGATTAGAGAATGAATATGGCTTTTGTTGCTTGAATATATTACTAGGATAGTGAAAGGAAAGTGAAAGGCTATTTGCCAGTAGTGTTTAGGGCAGTCAGACTTTTGTGGTTTAGTCTTAATCAGTCCATTAGGTTCCATAGTGAATTTTGCATTTGTTGACTAATTATTTCAATTACAAGAACTTCCTCATGTGAAAACTGCAAGAAATAGAAGACACATTCACAGAAGTACTTTTAGGACTTATTTAATTGAATTGATATAGAAATTCCATTCATTCTTTTTTTTTTTTTTTTTTGATAATTTTAACACAAACCTACAAAGTAAACTGTATTTGATTTATATTCATTAGTTTAATAAAGAATATTCATTTGAAAAGCATTGCTTGTTCATATAACATGTCTGTAGTGGCGGAGGTCAAATTTGAAGTAATTGGACTGTTATAACTTGTTGCTATAGGGCATTTTAAATAAATACAAATTATATTTTGAGTACAAATACTTTTACTACTCATAATAAAAGCATAACCCTGAGTCTTGTTCATTTCATTCTTTAAGTTACCATTATACTTTCTTTCTCTTGCGCTGGGCCAATGAACATTGGCCCAGCGATATACAGCGATCAAATACATTGACTGAAATTGAAGATCGTGTTTACACTTGTTGGTCTGGTTCACATTAACTGGACCGAGCCTGGTTCACTTTAACTGGACCGAGGCTGGTTCACTTTAACTGGACCGAGGCTGGCTCACTCAGGGCAGAAATACTTTATTTGTGGCTGTGCCCATCAATATTCAGTACTGTTCTTTGTTCAATAATCCTATAATTACTGTCAACATAAACACAATCAGATTGTTCTTTATATGATAGAGCATTTAATTTCAATAGAACCAACATTTTAATTACCCAAAATATTGGGATGGGAAACATTGCTGCGTTTTTACCAAGAGCACAGACATAAAGGTCTTATCTGTGCTCACTTTCACATATTTTTGTTTTCTCTTCTGTCTACTGGAAAAAAAATCTTTAAAAAATTATGAAAAAGTTGGTGTCTTGCATTTTCTACATATACATTATATTTCATGAATGACAGGAATGCAAAAGAGATAGCGTAGTACAGTGTTTTGTTAAAAAAAAAGGCCCATCAGCGAGAATGCAGAGGTTTTGAAATGCCGTCTACCCACATAGTGTCAGGGCACTTAATATTGTGACTTTCCTTTTAGCACTCAGAGGCACAAAGGCACTGTACAAATCCGTCAAAGTAAACCGGATGACACCAAGTTCAGTGAGCAGAGGCTAACAGGGACCGTACAGGCAAGGTCACCACAATAGCGCCTTCTGATATCTTCAACATTTCATCCTTTGGAGTTTCCCCCTTCATCTTCTTCTTGACTGACTGCTGTATTATGATAAATACACTGAGACAGTCTCTTTCAAGCTCGACGAACAGCTCAGCAAGAATGAATAATATGAATGACAAGTTTCTCATCATGTGTCTGTTATACCAAATGGACTCCTGATAGTTGCGAATTGAGACGTACTGAATGCTATTACTTTCAATTCTATATCTCTATCTCAATAATTCCCCATCCGCAGGCAATCATATCAAACGCGCTGGACTATAACTTACTAATTGTCGATTCTTGTGACCCCAATTTATTCTAAGTTGCTTTATCTTCATTTTCTGCTTGGTTTCATTTTGTTGATTTGTGTATAAATATTCAGCGCAGTGATCATTATCGGGGTTGACTTGAGTGTTGGGAGGCTGACGATGGGTTTGTACTTGTGGCTTGCTAATTACCACTGGAAGCCAAAAGGAGACGCGAGACCATGAAGCCAGGAGAACGAGTGTGGAGAGTCTACTCGCATCGTTACACCCAGATAAGAGGCCAAATATTTTATCTTTGTGACGCTAGGTGTAAGCACGGACGATCAAGTGGTTCTTGTGGAGAGGAATGGCAATAACCGAAATTAGATCAGCTCTTGACTCTGGTAAAGTAGTAAAGCAATGGGGATGTTGTAAGATGACATACAGGCAAAAACTCTCAAAGTATTAAAAACCCAAACACAATTGCTTTAAATGAAAGACATACACTCTATAATCAAGAACGTTGGGCTAAAACATGTAACTTTACTTCTGGCTAAAAGCTCCTGTCTCAGTCCTGTAATAATAGGATGTCATTGTACCACCATGACATCACAATCAGAGCAGTTTTCTACCTGTTAAAACAAAGGTAGTCCTCATAAATCAGTTTTGGCAATTTCATCATTGTATGGCTATGTTTGCAGCTGATCATTTTCAAATTTTGAAAAACAAAAACAAAAAACAATTCAACTCTTTCTGGTGGTGAGATAGGGAACTACAGGTAGAATAATTATTTACAATGCATAGTTGTTTCACCATATATTTTTGACTTTTTTAGGTTTTTAGAGAGATATCTGTACTAATTAGAAACACATTTGCATACAAAAATAATTGGTGTACATTACTACCTACTGCGCAGTGGATTGTTCATGTAGTCGATTAGCAGCTAATGCCTGTTCATTGCGATTTTGGTAAAAAAAGAAGAGCTGAAAATGCTAAATACGTCTGTGTATATGAGAGGATGTGAAAGACAGTAGAGGCGAAAGACAGAAGACAACTAAATCTAGTCCAACGAGAGATGCGACTTCAGGCAACATCTCCCGAGATACCTTGAAGATATCATTCTAACATGAAATGACAAAGACTAATTTTTAAAGAGAATGTTTTCGTTAAATTTGGTTTGAATCCGCCTACAACACTTGCCCTTGGCCCATTGCTCATCTTTCTACTTTACATTTTAAAAGTTTCTATGTATAAAAACATTCCATATAGTTGAGAAACTGCAGTGCTAAATTTTTGAGCTGAACGTGTTTTTGCTTTGTTTACTAATAAACAAGACGGCGCATACTTTACACACGTGTTTTGAGAGTCTCTTGACACATTCCATCAGCAATGAATAGAAAATAAGGGCAGGAAAAAAAATGTCTGAGTGTGCTGTGGTTTCTCATAATGTAGTTCAAAAAGTGCAATAAAGATTGGTAAATATTTGTATCAAAAAGTTCAAACCTGTTCATTTTTATAAAGAATGTGGTAAGTCGTTGGTTCAGTTTGTTGAGATTTAACTCAATCAGAGAAACGTGAACAGTATGAAGTTTGAATTAGGGGTGCACGATATATTGAAAAGTTATTGTTCTTGCGATATTGGTACGTGTGATAACCATAACAAAAAGATGCGTGATAAAAAAATATATATGAATATAAAAATAACTCCATGTTGCCTGAAGCCCCCGCTGAAAGACCAAGACTCCTGTGGACTCACCACCTGCAGGAGGATCAGTGAGGGGCTGGTGCTATGTGTACTGGGTGCAGCTCTGACTACCACCCCCCGACCCAGCAATGGAATTAGGGGAAGAAAACGGATGGATATATATACTGTATATATTTATCTTTTTTTTTTTTTTTTTTTTTCTTTATTAACGACCACAAAACAGAAACACACATCAAACATTCAACAAGATCAACAAACAAACACACAAAAAGTATATAAATATATGCATTTGAATGTCATTAGAGTTATTTTTTGCTATTTGTCTCATGCGTTTAAATGCAGATTGCAATTTAGGTGAAAGAGAAAAATATCGCAATATAATATCGTATAATATAAAACTAAACACTCATATCACTTTAATTTCCAATATCGTACAGCTCTAGTTTGAATACTGTAGAGAGCTGCAAGATTATAACTTTTAGAGGGCCAGACAAAATGTTGAAAGGTAAACATATAACATCTGTAACGTTTGTGATAACCATGTATTAAGACAGTTGCGAAAAATAAACAGTTGAATACTGAAGACGTCAGATCATAGTAAGAAGGTGCTGGTTGTGTGTTTACCTGTATGTTGGTAAGCAGAGTCTCTATCGACGACAGCCCGTCTGGAAAGAGGAAAGGTGATGGGAAACCAGGAGGCAGACCTTGTCCCGCCAGTGATAGCCGCTCATAACTGTCTCTTGCTGTTGGGGTGCACAATGGGTTGTCTTCTGGAAGAAACGGTCATTATTATTTACAAATTAATGTTTGTTTGTTTGCATGTACAGACATAATTATTATTATAACTTCAACCCTGACTGCACTGACCCCTGTTGGAAGTCTATCAAGAGATTTTTCTGCTATTGCATGTTCTCTAGGCCTGCTCAAGTGCAAGGTTAGACAATATTAACCTGGACATAAATCCAGCTTCCACACGCTTTTAAGAGATGTCATGTGTGCTCCAAAATCAGAAGCAGGCCCTGAAGATAGACCCTGAGGGCGAGGGTTTCCTTTGTGTATGCACGCACGGCTGCCTGTCAAACCAGGATGACATCATCCACCATTCATCAGAGCAGAGGGGTAGGGCCCTGCCATCTGCTGTCCAGCCTCTCAGCGGGATCAGAGGAGAGGAGCACAGAGGAGGGACCAGGCCAACCGCTGCACTACATGATAAATGAGAACGAAATACGCTACCAGTTTGAGCTCTCAGGCACCTCAAATCCATACTAGTATTTAAATGTAAATGAAGGGCAAAAATGATCTTTGTGTTGTGGAGGCTGTGTGTCACAAACTGCAGCTCTGCCTTCAGCAGTGTTTATGTGGCAGACTGAGTCTTGTACAAACAGTGAGTGGAGCTGAACAGCCCTTCCTCTCCCTCCCATCAATATTCACCAACGCCAGCCAAGTGCAGGGAACAGCTGGTCTTACATTAATTAGTTTAAAGTATTTATTTCACCCATCCTCAGAGCAGATTGAGCAAAAACATTGGAGATTATTTCAAGCATCTGCAAATGCCCTGGAAACATCTCTGAGCCAAAAGTCGAGTGTTCACAGTTTAGGTTTGTAATTTGGAGATCTTTTTTTCCTAGTTCATAGAGGAGAGACGTGAAATATGCACCGCTGGTCCGTGGAGACAGTAAACAACCTTTCTCTTTTTCAGATGGAGTTCACTCCTGTTGATTAATTAGAATGGATGGTTGCCTAATGGATTAAAATTTGTTTATAATTTGACTTCATAAAAATAATGAATTGCCTACTTTTAAAAAGCCACTCCTGTGGTAATTTGTTTTGTTTGCTGCAGTGCTGTCTGAGCTTACGGTGGGCGTCTGGGTGGGGATGTAAATGCACCCTCTTTACACACCGGCTCAACATGAAAGTCCTATTTTATCTCAATAACACAACTAATCAAAGATCAAAAGCATTACAGTTGGCTCCAGCTCACGTTGATATAGATGTATGGCAGGCATTATATGCATGCATCACCCACCTCCAATAAAATCACCATAACAACTCGAGACGTTAGGAGACCTCAGGGAAAGGTCTGCTGGTGGAGCTTTGTAATTGATTTGTACTGTAGGCACTTTGTCCCTTATTTAGTGTTGGCATTAATCATAAATCATTGCTTTAACAAACTCAGGCTTCCCACTCAGCAGGCCTTGCCTCCAACACTATGTTGGATCACACAGAATATTTGATGGCTTTGTTGCAGGGAAACAACCTGTCATGCTCCGGGAAAAGCAAACAGCGTGTTTTGTTCGACAGACTCCGACGACCATACAGCAGCCTTGTCAGATAACATTTCCACTGGAGCCCTGTATAAATCCTGGCATGTTCAAAAAGGAGAACTCAACTAATAAGCGCCAGGTTTAATCAATACAAATCAAACATGACTTAATCAAACCAATATAAATGTTGGAAAATGATCTTGATCTGTGTTTCTACAACTCGAACGCCATTGAAATGAGGCGAGCCCCCGTTCTCCCAGTGCTGGCTGCAGTCTCTGGCATGTGTTTGCATGTTTATTTCTCACCATGCTCCAGAATCATTGACTTCAACTTAATTAGAGCGACAGGCGTTGGAGTGATGGGGGCCGGTGGATTGGAGTGCTCTGTTTCCAGGTGATATTTCTCCACTAGCTCAGCTGCCAACAGCAGCTGTGACAGCCTCTTGTGCTCTCGCACCGTGCTCTAAAAGTACAGTTAAGGCCCCCACTATGAAATAGTGTGTGGAAAAACACTCACAGGTCACCCCTGTCACAAATAACATTTCATGCACAACTGTTTTGGTGGATAATAGGAGCCACAAATAAAAATGGGGCGCTGTAAATACAATGCATTTTGAATGAAATGCCATAATTTAACACCACGGCCCCCTCCTCCTGCTCTTCCTCCTCCTCTTCCAGCCTGCTCTCAATAGCTGCAGAGGGAGTCCTTGACAGTGTGCTAGCAATGATGAATCACCTATCCAGTTAATTTTCTCACTCCTCATGTGTTGTGCTGCTAAAACAGGGGCCTAGAAATTGACTTGACAAACTATGAATGTAAAAAATATCACTTGGAGGGATCTGGGCTTATCTCCAATTTACATGTTATTAGATTTGTGTAGCAAGTGCCACTTGGACCCAGCCATGCTGAGGCAAAAACAGATAGGGCATATGATAAGCAGAGATAAAACATGTCGGAAAATCGCTCTGAAGCCTTTGAAATATTTGATGGAAAGTTACAAGCAAAGTGGCCTGATTTAAATTGTGACAGACACACATTGCAATCTGTGGTAAATCTAGAAGAAACCTTGGGAAATTTAATCGCGATCTCTGGATAAATAGCTATAATTGACCTTGGGAGTTGAAAATGTGCCATATGTTTCTGGTTCCTGTATTTGAAACCGGCTCCCACGGGACAATTCAGCTGGGTCCTCATGTGAAGGCAGTGTGCATGAGGAGAGAAGAGGAAGACACACGCGAGCAGAGGGAGAAAGACGACAGAAAGATGGCAGGAATAAGAGATAGATGCTGAAGACAGAAGATGGATGGATAGATAGGTGCGGCTCAGCGCGAGGAGGCTGGAGAAGATGCAGTGTGCACAATGAAAGGCTGACAGAAGGGAAGAGGGAGCGGGGCTTTTGGCTGGCCAGTCACTGTGATATATTGACAGGTGAAGCTTTTGTCCTTGCAAACCTGTGTTCCTCCCAGCAGGAGAAGTGAATGCTAAACCTGGAGCTTGTCAGCACAGCAACACAAAGCAAGCCACTGTTTTTTCACTGCACAATTACATTTGATTTGACCTGCCAGGTCTACGCAGAAACCAGCCTCCTTCAAATGGAGTAGTTATGACCTCTTGGACAGCCATTAGCAGCCAACACAGCATTATTCTATGTGCACTTAAAGTGCTGGAATCGGAAAATCTTGTCAAGGAAAATATCTGTCCACTGGTATGAATGCGGTGATGCAGAGCTCGGCAGAAAAAGTAGTTGCATGCAGTTTAAGTGCTTTAAAAAAATATGAGCTCGGCTTATCTCGCAAATGATGTCTGCACTTAAAAGGGTCTTAAAGGGAAAGTCAGTTTTATTGTTCACAAGTTGAACTACATTTTGAAAACATGATTTGATCATAAGTAAAAAGAAAAAAGAGTATGTCCATTTGTGTTTAACAGACACAGGAAACACAGTGAAGCATGACTTCTAATGCAGAGGTCAGTGCAGATGAGTGAGACGATCCAAACACATGTGCTACATATGTGTGCACTGTCCTCCTGCCTACAGAGGAGACCGAGACGGCACTGCAGTCTCAGTCATTACGCACACACCACACACATAATGTGCCCTCATCACATTTAAGCTAATTTCCTTTTCATCACGGAGAGAGGAAAATGAGTGTTTGCCCCATCCCTGCTGGGGGACAAAGTCAAGAGCCCCGGTCGGTTTGGGCTAGATTAACAGGTAACATTTGGCTCCCACTCTCTTATCACAGCATGAAAATCAAACGCCGTGTTTTCCTCCATCGCTCTCTCGTCCTCCCTCCCTAATGTTCCTTTCACTTAGAGATGAAATCGCTTGCTGCACAAACCTATTTGGAGCGAGCCGAGAAGGTGAGCAGGATAATCAGGCTGGCCACTGGGCCGTGTTTCCTAAATGCTCTCCAAAACATTACTGTGCACAGGCATAAAATTAGCGGTGAGACCTTAAAATGTTGACATTTAGCATGACTTTTTGGAGAGTGACGCCCTCATATTTTCTTGTAGGATATCATTAAATTTCAACTGCCCCGTGGCTGTGCCTTTCCATTAATAACCAATTCAGTGTGTCACTTCGCTCCTGCTCACTCTCTCTCTTGCCACCTTTTTAAAGTAATGAGTCCATTGCTTTGCCTTAATAAATTGAATCGTATTCTCAAGGCCATATGAAGATAGAGCCACAGATGGACAGGCTGCATGGAGGAAATAACCATAAATCCTTTACTGTCAGCGTTGCAGTGCGAGGTGACAAAAGAAGACAATCGGGATTCTCAATTGGGATCACACTGAGATACAAAAGGCACAGTGAAAGGCTGATTCTCTCTGGTAAAACGGCCCTGCTTCACAGACACACACTGAGTATCTTTTATTGCTTTCAAAGCTGTAAATTGCACTCAAGTGAAGTTTAAAATAGGAATTAGAATACAGAGCACGTAAAGCTCTGCCATAACCCAGGCCCTTAAAGAGAATGTATGCAAGTTTCATGTCAATTTGTCAAAGCATAAAAAAACAAAATGATTCACAATTTGAACCATTGGATGTTCATGTCATTGTCCTTATGTAACCCTATAGATCATGAAACCACTTCTTAATACTATAAAATCAATAGCAATAACTCTGGGATAGTTATATTCAGAATTAAATACTACAGTTTATAATCTGGACTTTTTTTTAAAGTAGTGGGAAAGTGTAATATGGAGAAGAAAAAATCTGAGCAAGAGGCAGGGGAGCAGAATCCATGTTGTCTTCCATTCAGGAGGAAGATATCTTGTCTTTTTATGCGGCCCATGTCATATTTATTGCATAAAGGTCAGAGTGTTCATTTGTTCAAAGTCAGCGTTTTCCCCTCTCTCCTCTCCTCCATGTAATAAATGCAGGGGCTATGTCATTATCGGACCTCCGAGGATTACAGGCTTGGCTGACTGTGATGACTGCATAAAAGCATACAGAGACTTTTGTTTCTGCTCCGCACACCTTCAAATCAGCTCCGAACGCAATAGAAGCGGGAGTGAGGCCTTAAAAACATATCTACATACATACATATATACATACACACATACATGCACTTTGAATATAAAAACAATTAAAAGGGATATGAGCAAAAACGAAATGGGTCTTGGTTGAAATGAACTTTGTATTGTATTGTATTCATGTATTAATACATCTACTATGTTTTGCAACGCAGTGCACACAAAATACATGTGCATATAGAATCAACTCACTCAAGGTGGAGAAGCAGCGGCTCTACCCTGGGCTCCTCCTATGATAACTCCTCACCCTATCTCTAAGGTAGCGCCCAGCCACTCTGCAGAGGAAACTAATTGGTAGTGTTTGTATTCACGATCTCATTCTTTGGGTCATTAACCAAAGCTCATAGGTGAGGGTAAACCTAGATCGACTGATAAATCGAGAACTTCCGCTTCTGACTTAGATTCCTTGGATCCAGATAAAATGAAAGCAAAAGCATTTTTCTTGTGCACACAGCTAAAAATCACCTCTGTTTTAATTCTCATACAATCTGCTAAAATAGGACAAAACAGTGTACACTTCAAGTTGAGGTGCAAGGCTGCCGCACAGGTGGTTCTGACCCAATTCAATCAGATCGGCCGGAGCCGAATTCTAAGAAAGAGATCAATCAACTGGATGTGTGATGTTTGAACAATAGTGTTACTAAAACCACATATGCTTTCTCTGTTCAATCACAGATTAAATGTTTAATTCAATATCATGTTCCTCTGAAATGGACTTTTCTCAAATGGAAATCTGAAGTAGTCCCTGTGTTCAAAGAGGTAGAACTCAGAGGTCACAGCATAGATCTGCAGCTTTAGATGTGGGACACAGTGAGGACAAAAGGAGAACAGCAGGATGGATATATAGGTTTCTGATTCACCTATTGACAGAATTCAGGTTCTTTGAAGGTGTTAGCGTTGCCTTTGCACATTGACCTCCACTGACCACGCACACGTATCGACAGAACAATCCTAGAGATTAAAATGGCCTTGAGTATTTGCCTGAATTATTTGTATTTCAACAGGGATCATTCATACTGTATACCCTTCTAATCTCTGTGACCCCACTAATCATCCGCCCGGTTTGGTCCCACACTTTGTTTGGTCCTTCTTTGTTTAGCATTTATTAATTAATTAGAGCTACTTCTTGTGCGGCTTAACTTTCTACAGAGACTGGGGAGTGCTGTTTCTAACCGATAGCAACGTAGTGAAAACATACCACAGGAATACACTCCAAACATGACAGTATGCATGCCAATTACATATTGATAATTAAACATTCAAACAAACAAACATTGAAGAAATCCCCCATAATCACTGGGTTTTAATAGAACAAGTATTAGCTCAGTGTGCCTGGCCAGATAGCCTGCTACTTGATCACTACTGTATGTATTGGGAGGGTGCACATGGGGAAATTACTGTAGTGTCATTGGCTGCCATTGCAATCCTTATGGGAGAGGCAGTCCTTTTTGGTGTTGTCTCGACAGAGCCTGGCATAATTCCAGACTTTGGATATACTGAGCTGCTTTTAAATCCAGATGAAAGAAGCAAACATGAAGAAACGGGAAATGTAAACTTTGAAACGCTCTGGCTTAAAGACGTACTTGGCCCGCTGTCGGAGCCTCAAAGAAACACATGCAAATCCATTAGTTAGCCCCGGTTTCGCAGTTATAAAAATACTTAAGGGGTTTAATAGAAGCAATGTGTTAAATGTGTGGAAATCTGTTTTGATAACATTATTCATAACACTGGCTTTACACCATGCGAATTAATAACACTTCATTTGCAGACAGAAAGAAAAGCTTGCATGGTATTTCGAGTTAAAGCGATTAATTTTTAAAGACCTAATTGACAGGCTGGGGTTAGGCGGGATAAGCAACAAGACTATGGGGCTGGAGCTGCAAAGTCAAGGTGACTGCAATACTCAGAGAAAGGAAGTCTTTTCAAAAAGCCGAATAGAGCAAGAGCGAGGGAGGGGGCGCAGAGAATTAGTCCTGAAGCACTTTTCCCTCCACCCCCCATTCTTCCGCTCTTTATTAGGAATGATTTACTTTCTCTGTGAAAGGATATAAAAGCTCAAGTATAGCAGCGTAATTATCGCCGAGTGAAAATTTAAAGGTTTGACTCTCAATGTCCTCAAGTCAGCGCAGACTCGCAGCCGATAAGAGCGTGTTGAGCGCTGTGCGGCCGATTGGTGCAGTTTTATGGGCTTTGCCAAGGAAAGAGCTCGCAAACAGCACTTCTCAGTCTGTAAACATGATGAACTGTGGCAAACTACTAAGGCGGCTGTTTACCTTGGCACAGCCTGGCCCTGGCATGTCGGCGGCAACACTTAATTACTGTTTACATGTAAATATGAAATTAGACAAATAACCTCGCGGAATGTCTTTTGAAAAAGTACAGAAATACATATTCAGGGTCAACCTTATCTGTCCGCAACAGTTGCCGCAGCGGAAATATGTATTGTTTTGAATCACAAATTTTTCTCTTCCAGCTTTGCGCCTAATCTTCATAATTGTTAAACGCTGTTGTCCAAGGGCGCCGGGGTAAGCACGCTGGCACAATCTGCATATCGGCAGATGCTCAGATATGTAAAACGCACCTTGTGTTCTTCACTGAAAGGAGGCAATGAAGGTTATAAGCTTTGTAAGGTTTTAAAGTAATGTTTTGAATAATCTTTTGTAATCATTGTATCTCAAGAAATTGAGAAAACATAGTTCACATAATCACTCAAAGAAGCCTCACATGTCAATATTCATTCCTTCAGCTTAAAAACTAGGGCCAACAATGGGCCAAAACTGTAAGGAAGTGCACCTGTGTGTCTTGAATGTCTGTCCTCCTAAGCCACCTGGGCTTTTTGTGCAGTTTGCATTTTATTTTTATTTGGTATGTCTTTGAGTGGATATTCTCCAGATACCAGTTATGTCCAATTGGCCCAAATAATATCATTCAGCTAAGGTGGCAATCACCAAGCAGAGCTGTAGATCTGATGATGTGTTCCCGGGTGCTAAACTGTGGCACCCACTGAAAGGCTGGTCCAGAGGCAATAAAGCACGAGCCAACAACTATCCCTACGGGGAAGTATAAAATCAACACCAAGTACACTTGGGATAAAATAGATACATAGTTTATTCAGATATTAGCTTCTGAACCCTTTTACCTGATTAAACCTGTGGTCATCTTTGCATGAAGTCAAGATAGTGGCTTTGATTGCTGACAGTTTTCCTGACAGCATATAGCCAGGGCGTCCATGCCTACTGTGCATCTTTAGTATGGCTGAGTAAAGCACTTGTTCATTTGCAGTGAAGGGAAACATGAAACAGGCCTGAGCCTTCTGATGGACAGGGAGATTTCACCTTCGCCAGTGAATGATAATGCATTATTAAATTTGCCTCTCTGCTCACTAGATACACTTAGCTGACCACAGCATATTTATCTCCCCATCCGAGGTTCACGTCTTGGCAGGAGAAAGCATTCTGTCACTTTTGAGGCATTTCAAAGATTAAAAAGAACCTCTCTCTTTTCAACGTCCCTAAAAGCATCACCCTCCTCTCCCCCCGCCACCTCCACCTTTTCTCAGTGAAATGTGATTAGCAGGAGATGGTGTCACGCAATGGAACATTCATGAGGGGAGAACAAATATCCAAATGAACTCTGGTGTCCTGGAGGAATAGCCCTTCTCTGCACCATCAGCACTCTCTCTGCACACGCGCTGGGCCAGGAAGGGGGGCTAAGGAAATTTGATTGATCCTGTATTGAATTATTTTTTTGCACTCTTTCATTTCGACGGGACGCACTGACAAGTTGTTTGATCATAAAGCATTATTGTCTGCCAAGTCACATTTGAGGCTTGTGATGGCTAATGATCTCGCCTCCTGAGTTGAGAGGGGAAAGTCAGGTAGTCAGCAATGTGTTTGAAGAACAGGGAATGCCAAGGACACTGGGAGGACCGAACAAAACGTAAGGCATTAAAGTCAAGAAGATGAAGGGAAAAGGCGTGCACCTTACAACTTTTAATGATAGTGTATCGAGAAATGCTTAAAAGAGCATAACCCTCAAACTTTAGCTGAGACAAAGTTGTAGCGCTAGCTTTTTGTTTGATGCATTTTTGAAGATGAAAAACCAAAAATATAAATATATCAAGGCTTCATGTCCTTAATGTATACTATAGGGGATACTGCAGCGTGATTGTTGGTACTGATTTGTTCTCCGCTGTTGTGTCATGTGAGAAGCACTTCCTCCTCCTTGCCGTGAGTGTTGAAAGAAAAATGGTTGTGATAGTGGTTTTGAAGTGATTGAGTCAGATTCAAACAACAGATGAAAAACATAAAGAGGTAATGCAGACCATCTATCTATTCCTTAAATCAGTGGTTCTAAATGTCTGAGATTGACAGGGGGTTGTATCTTTTGTTTAGAATGGGGGGGGGCATACTAAACAAAAGATACAGTACTACCCCCATTTTGAATCACGCGTAACATATTTAATGATTTTTCTGTAAAATGTTGGTTAAAATAAAAAACAGTAATTGTGATATAATTACTGCTAAATGTCTTATTTGATTGTTATATGGACAATCTTTAAGGCCCTCTCTGCAGTGCCTCAGAGTCCTCCCAGACCCAGATTGCCCCAGACCCCACTTTAGGAAGCACTGCCTTATCTTTCCAGCTCTTTTAGAGAAGCCTACTGCAGTTAAATGTTCTCACATCAGTAAGTACAGGTCCTTGCCCAAAGCAGATGTATGTTAATAGACTGTGACACTCTGCTACCTGGACATTTAATCATTCGGACTGGGATTACAGATAGAGCACCAGCCTTAAGCAGATCACAGCCTTTATCTGCTTCCTGGCAAAGAAAGAAAAGTGATATGAAAATGAAGCAAGAAAAAAATGTGAGAGAAAGGAAATGGTTGGTTGTGGTCATCAAGTACTGGATGCATATGAGAAGATTGCTCTGTTTATAGCAGGTATAAAATGGTGCACCTCTAGGTGACATAATACACCACAAGCTTCCATTTGTGCAAGAGCGGACATTACCAGTGCATCTCCTGTTGTGTCAACACACAGATATAACGTTTACCGGGGAAGTGCCAATATCACATTACCAGTGAATCACCCGCTTTTAAAATATGATTTACAGAATCAGTTTACATATAGTTGTCTGCGCCTCACTCCTGTTCATATTCCATTGAACGGTATGGCATAGTAAACTCCAGCGAGCAAAGGAAAGTGGTCATTTTAGTTGTTAAAAACTTAAAATGCCACATGGTATTTACAAACCACTTGGATGTGGATGCATATGGCTTCTGTTTCAAATACCTTCTCCCTGAGGAAATAAAATGATGTCAAGTGTTTGATGTCCAAAATAAGTCTGCAGCCAAAGGCACGTTTCCCCTTGTTTGTCAGCTACCTGCTGTTTCATGAGACAGAGGCTTGTCGGAAGCTCTCGCAGCACACTTTTTTTGTTTGAACCAATTCAATTAGTCACATGTGAGATAACACTTAGCTTTCCGCTAGTCTTTTTTCCTCAAACATCATCTAATCTTTTTTCCCCTATCTTTCTTTTGCTGACAGATTTTGGACAAAAAATAATCAAGTTCAAACAACAACCCCCCAAAACTACCATCTGGTTAAGCTGCACTGGTGACACAAGTTTGGAAAGAGGCTTTTCATGGACAACAAACAGTCTTTGTCCTTGATCGCAGTGAGGACATGAAACAGACGTGTGTTATAGCGGCCATCACTGAGGTGTCGCTCTATTTAAAGCGGCTCCATATGAGCACAGGGCATCCTTCCTCTGAGTCTTCTAAGAGCGCACTACGAGAGATTAATTTAATGCTCTGCCAGAATCATAAAGATCAAACAAGTGAAGAGCTACCATTAAACCATTGCAATGTGATCTCATTTATCTAAACAAACTGATGCCACGAACAAGCCTAATTAAAAAGCTTGTCATAAACACAGCTTCGCATGGCCAAGCCGAGTCCTTCTATAACAACAATGGAAGACGTTTATTTTATTAATCTAATGCATCATGTATCATATCATTACAGTTCAATATATCTATCATTAATTTTATTCCCTTCACTTAAAGCTTTTATTGGAATTACTTTGGATATTAGTTGTTTCTAATGTATTGGTTACCTCTGAATTGAGCCTAGCTACAATCTCTCTTATCTCGCCGCATAAACCTGTGCATGTTATTCAAATTGCCTCATTTATTATGATAGCTTCCTCATGTAAATTGTGCTGACTGCTCGCCCTTGCACAGTCCTCATTAGACTAATGAAAACCTTCAAACGAAAAAACTAAACAACCTGCCAAATAAAGGTCTGGGGTTATTATGAAAATTACAACTGTGGGAGCCGGGAGAAGCTCTCTTCATTAATTCATGCTCAGCAAATTGGTAACTAATTTAGTTGCACTCCTCTGCATTAATGGGTTATTTTATAAAAATGTTTTCTGCAGCCCAAGACCCCTGGTGCACCGCTGAGAGCTCAGAATCCTAATCAAGTCCAGTGACATATTAGGAATTGACAATCTAAAAGATAATATGGCGCGTGTTTGCCGATGGATGTGTGTAGGTCAACAAGGCAGAATTGGTGTGGATTGCCGGGTCATTTACTTTCTCCTTCAATATCGCAAAGAAATTACAATCCATTTGTGCTGATTATCTTACTGTGGAAGAGCCACTTTTGCTGGAATATGGAGAATTTCAGCTCATTTGGCAAGTAGACACTGGTGTTTGCTTTGTCTCTCCCCCTCCTCCCTCCCAGACAGACAGTTTGTGACCCATGAATTCAGCTTGTGATCTTGCTAATTATGACTATTCACTACTTCACACCCAGTAAGTGAAGGTCCAACACGGATCTTCACGTCAGCGCCGCCAACAGGGAGCTCACAGCCCACTGATTTCCATAGTGGCTTTAATATCATTATCAGCCGCACTCCTCGTGGTCTCACCCACAGCCTCGCCTCCAACCAACAGAGAATACTCAAATCTGTTATTTGCTTCATTTTGTAGTTAATCCACCATGCTTGGATATGATTTAGATCCGTTTCTGTCGTTCTCATTTGTTTTACAAGCGCAGCAAAATGATAATCAAATAATGCAAGCAATTAATATTAGATTAGTTTGTGCTAGACACGCAGGTTTAAGGATCAGCATGTTTGACCTCAGTTTGGTCCAGCAAATGGAAGTATAGGCTTTACTAGGCACAAATTATTACTTCTGTTCAAATGTTTTTGCATGTTAAACTAAAAGATTCATGCACTTAATCAAATGTAATGAATCATGTTCTCTGAACAATACATGATAAAGTTTAGTTTTTTTTTTTATCAAGACAACACAAAACCCTAGATAAAATATCTCAGAAAAAAACATAATTATCCAGATTAAAACAAACAAAGGCTTGGTATATTGAGTCTAAATAATTGAATTGTTGAATCACAGTAACTATGGAACAATATTCGAAGTTTTTGAGTTACAGCTGTTATGTTTAAATTGTGCTATGCAAATACATTTTCCAAGCATTACCAAGCCTGCATTAAGAGCATGTAGGTTGGCCTTCTCGGCACGTTATAAAATAACTTTGTATTACATTTATTTAGAAAGGACTCATTAAAAACTGTCTGATTATCCGACATCTGACATTCGCACAAAAACTGAACTCAAAAAGAATATTTTGAACTATTTTGCATCTGGACTTTTTATTCTAAAACTTTGGCCTAATTGGACACTCTGGAGCCTTTTTCATTTTAATAATTTGATTTTACTATGTGTAGAATGTTGTGTGTTATCTGCAGGGAGCCTGCAGTCTAGTCTCAATGATAAAAAATAAAGAGTAATTAATACAACATAATCAGAAGTCTAAAATGTAGAAAACGTTATTGGATACACTCTTATTCTTGTATCTTACATTAAATTGTATCTTCCTGGGTTTGGATCCTCGGAACGTCTGATTCATTCTTGAACTAAATTGTAATCATAGATTTTTTTATTTCTTTGTAAATCCTCACCTTTGTCGGCGTGCATCCTCTTTAACTCATGGCTCATGTCGTGTGCCAGGTCCCCCTCTTTGGGACCAGGGGGGATGTTGGGGGACAGACCGAGTAGAGCGTGGTTCATGGACAGACCATTGTGATGTGCTGTCGTGACAGGCAGAACAAACACACGTTTTAGCAACAAACCACACACACAAACAACAATAAAAAAGTTGCGCCGGAGTGTGTGTTGTCTCTCACTGTGTCTCTGTGATTTGAGCTCATATATGGACGTACGTATCCTATCTGAGGAGCTTTCTGTGTGGGCCGGGGAGCTGGACACGCTGCTGCTGCGGTGGGACGAGGGCTGGCTCCCGGGCCTCCGATGGTCCTCTAAAGACGGGGCCGGAGACGGGCTATCCTGGACGCGCTCCTGCAGCCCCTGGAACACCCGTAGCACACAAACAAAATAAATATCCACCAGACCAGACAAAACAAGGCTGAAACATCCAGGATATTACTTCTCTGTGTATTAAAATTTACCTTTATGACCGAGGTGACCATTCTGGAGGGCAGACTCTGGCCCTGCGCTGCGGCGGCCATGTTTGCGATGGTGCTGAGGTGGTTCATCTGACTCATTGCCATGGTGACGGAGGCGGGGGGCAGGCTGACGGGGATCAGGGGGTGGGGCATCATCATGAAGGGGAGTTCCAGGCCTGAAACACATAAAGAGGTAGTTGGTTACTCAATGAAGCGTATTAAGAGCAGTACTCAGAGCGGAAACTTGAGTGGAAAAGTCAGCACATTCATCAGTATTCCTGCCACACTCATACCCTTTAAACTCCCCATCCAATAACACTAAAGCTTTGTACTGCCACCCATTAGCCCCAAAATTGAATAATTTAAATTGATTGCTTCTCTGGTATCTTTCTACGCTAACATAATACATATTAATGTTTCACAGCGTATGTGAATAATAGATATTATTGCAATAATTAGTTTTTGTAAATGGAAATTATGATAACTTCTAAAACACAGTGATTTGAAGTTTACACAGCAATAAAGAAACATGAATTATTTGATATGAATAAAAAAGGGCACATTACATAAATTGTCTCAATATTTGTAAAGACTCAGTGAGAGCAAAGACGTCTTGGAGACCATTATCCAAAAGACTACAGTATGTGCTAATGACACAAGCAGACTTCAGTACTTCAGGCTAAATATAGCAGCGCTCGGACAAGACTCACAATAATGAGCTTTTGACTTGTTCTTTATTCACACAAATTATTATACAATTACATTAGTCATTTCTTACAAATGTTTTAAATTATTCAATTATAGTCAGTCTTTGCATGCTTAATGGGGGAAATTAAAGACATCCACTGTGGACTTTTAAAGAACACACAAGATACGATTCATTTCCACAAACGGAGAGTGGCGTGGACAATTTCTGTGTTTACAGTAGCATAAGGTATCTGACCCAAACTGGCTCTAATACTCACATTCCATTCAATAACTCTTCTAACTGTATCTGTCAATACAA
Organism: Knipowitschia caucasica; assembly: GCA_964034765.1. Classification (NCBI taxonomy): domain Eukaryota; kingdom Metazoa; phylum Chordata; class Actinopteri; order Gobiiformes; family Gobiidae; genus Knipowitschia; species Knipowitschia caucasica. The sequence goes on along the minus strand of OZ035837.1, from coordinate 26,549,633 downwards.
ATGAAGAATTCAACTTGTGTATAAAAAAGTGAATCAGAAGTTTTATCTGGTATGAAACACCAAAATGCCTTTTTTTCCCCATATCTTCAGAATAGAATCTCCTCGTGATTCATGTAAAGTACTTAAATAGTTTTGTAAAAGTAGAATCGTACAAGACACCATCGGCTGATTAATCGACTAAACGGCTGGAGACAAAAACTTTCAAAGACACCTCAGGTTAGTCGTTTTTGGCGGTTTAATGAAAACAAGGCAACTTTAAAGGACACAAGTGTAGACAGAAGGTCAGAGCTAGGTGTCTGGACCCCCCCTGCCTGACAGTCCCCCTACCAGCGCCTCCTCTTCTCCCTCTGCTCTTTAGGGACTTTGAACTAGCAGGATCAAAAGTGACTGGGAACAGTTTGGTCTCATTCCTGCATGCTTCGCTTGAAAGAAAACCCCACACACACTATTGGATCTGATTGAGCTTGTCTGTTGATTTTTTCACTCACTTTTCCCTCTATTCTTTCTCTTGGCAGGTCTGTTCAAGGTACAAAAAAAAAGGAAGAAAGGCAAATACTGTGACAGAAATCCACCAAACAAGTCCACTCCTCTCTTGTGAGAAAACATCAGTAGCCAAAGGGCAAGGGGATCTGCATGGCACCGCCTCTAAAGAGAAGGACACTGGTGGGGAATGAAAGGACATAAGAAGTACTCCTCTCCATCTAACCAAAAAAAGAATCATTGATTTCCATAAGAAAGATGGCATGCAGTTTCTCTGTGACGACTATCCCCAAACAATATAAAGGCAAAGGAGGGAGATTAAAGAGAAGCGGAGGCCAAAGCACCACCTTGTATCAGTGGCGCGGCTGTAGCTCGGGTCTGAATCAATTACCACTCAGCGGGCTAAGCTCAATTAAAAAACACCACGGAGGGCTTGATTGCGGGGGTACTTATGGTAGGACAACATGGAGAGGCCTGGGCTACCTATCAGGCTTTCAAGGCCACTCAAGGACCCGCGTGAAGACACTTTTCTCTGTTTTTCAGGTGGAACCATTACACCCATTCAATCAGCGGCTGCATGAATAAGACACACTGACTTTAAGAAGCAAAGGACAGAAAATATGTGATTTTTTTTTAGGTCCATATGAGGGATACTGCACCTGACAGACAGTGCATTGGAATAAAACAGCAGCAGCTCTGTTCGCTCCCTGAGAGGTATTAGTCTCGCTTTCGGTGCTTGTCCGGCCTCTTTCATGTCACCCCGTCTTAAGCGCTGTTCCTCCAATAAAAGCCCATTGAGAGGGCTGCAGGAGAATGTGCCACAGGCTAACAAGTGTCCCACCAAATCCAAGCTCCTTACATCTGAGAGGCGTCAGGTGAGAAGGATGTTGCTTCTGTCAGGTTCAGGACGGTGTGAGAGACAGGTTTTATGGCAGTGAACAAAGAAAAGGTTATCATTGAACAAAAGAAAAGAGAAAAAAGAAAAAAGGTATGGAGTACAGAACTCTACGTGCTGCATTGCCTATGCTTCACTTTTTCATCCTCTAGCTCAGATGTCAATTATCACCAATAAAGCAGTATATTTTAAAATGGCTGTATCAGGACATGCATGTAATGATGTAGGATTTGTTGTTAAAATGTGTTCCCGTCATAGTAAAAATACTGCATTAGGCTTTTATCAAGCTTTAGGCTCTTGCTTCAGAACTAGTTTAATACCATGTTTTTTGTTGGTGAATGTGTGTATGCTCTCTTAAACTGAAAGACAAATGTATCTACAGGAAACCTGAACCTGTTTAGTTGATCAGTTGGTCGGCAAAAAAGGAATCATGACAAAATCTCAAAACTATACTATGCTCTTTACAAAACACATCCAGAAAACGGTGTGGCTATCAATTAATACTATTATTTCTTTTCTACCTTGAAACCAAAATAAACCCCAAATATTCTGCTAACTTGTTCCATATCTTGTTGTTGTTTTCTCATAAATCTTAATCACTTATATAAATATTGACCGATTAATCAACCAAAGAGTAACAGCCCTAATACATTGTAAAAAACATAATTTATGATGATATTTATTGCAAAATATGCATGTTGAAGGAAAGCAACTGAATTAGCATACTACCAGCAGCACACACCAGCTGCAACAGAAGTCAAATTGAGTAGCTGCGCTTTAAGCTAAGAGTAACAGCGGCACGAGTCATTAATCACCCGATATTGTGTAGATATTCCAGTGGGCAAAGCTCCTGAAACATATTTGTCAGTTTCTGTTTATCTCTAATATGGAAGTTTCCACCTGATGCGAGGTGAATTCCCTGCAGCCTGCGCTCTCCCTCTCTCCTGAAGGGCATAAACAACGCATTTGGAGTAATTTACCTGAAGTAAGCCTGAGGGACTCGCAAAGGTGAACTCCTATTTACCATCATTAAAACTACAAATCACTTAATACCAATATAAACAGCTCAGCTATTATGCTGCGCACTGCTCGGGACTTTACGCATGGATAAGCAAAGATTTGAATCGCGGAGGATGGATTGAATGAATTAAAACAGCCCTCGGTAACAACGTGATTAAAAAGCTGTTACATCAGTGGTTAACAGTAGGTAGCTAAAGGTCTCATACTTGGGAAAAATGATAAAAGCTAGAGTGATTTATTTGCACGACAAAAATGAAAGGCTGCAGTGATTTGTACCGCACTTTATCTTCATCTAAACAGGCTATTCTGGCCATCGCACCCTTTAGAGGAAAAAAAGGGTACTAAGCCACTCATTGAGAATAGTATAGAAAACAGCAGCCCTTAACTCTGTTGTGGACAGATTTCCCCTGACAAAAATTAAACTAGCTCCTACTTGGCACTTTATTATCTCTTCAACTGAATGATTTATTGTTTGTGGAGCCAAAGAACCAAAGCGAGAGGGGAAGATTACATTTCCAGGCAAAGCTCAAGCCTGATCTGGTGTTTTTTCTCCTTCTGTCCAGGAAAAAAGCTCACGACAAACAATAATGTCAGCTGTAATTGATCGGAGGTCGCCTGGCTCGGGCCCGCAGTAAAAAGCCGACTATTTAAGCGACAATCGGCCCGGGCGCTCCTTCAGACGCTGGCTAATGAAGCTGTCTGTCTGGGCTATTTACCTTCTCTTAAATGGAAGGGAGAGATGTACTGTAAGAGACAGAGGCTGCAGAGGATGTGCTGTGAAATAGGACCTGCACACATGCCGCAAGAATGTATAATTGGTTGGTGCGCCCGAAAGCTGGTGGATCCGGTGCTAATTAAATGACTTGTTTAAAGCCTATCCGTCTTTGTTTTGGAGGCTACGGCACAATGTGGGGGAATGCTGTTGTCAAACAAACATTTCTGGTTATTTGAATTGGACAAGGGCTGATTCGCTCTGCGCTAAGCCTTTCATGGTGGAGAGATGTTTTACCCTCCTCTGATCTGTCAAACTGAACAGGACTACGCAGTCAAGCAGCTAAACAGAATGAGACAACACCATGGAGTTTATGTCCTAATTGTAAAATGGTTCCTTTTGAGACACAAATGTGTTTGGCTGTAACTAACAAATATTTTGGTAATAGATCAATCGAGCATTTTTATAGAATTGACTTGTTGTTTAGTGACTTTTATCTAGTTTGAAGGTATTTTGGGAGATGTTTCTACCAACTAAAAATACAATGTGTACGGCGGTGGATCGCTGAGTCCAGTTAGCAGCTAATCACAAAGTTAGCAGCTAATCACAAAGTTAGGCAAAATCAGAAAGAACCGCGTTGGTCACTAAGACGGTGTGAAATACAGTAGAGGGCCAGCATAAAAACGAGGAGGTGGGTAATATCACCTGTAAGTGAAGCCACTGGAGAACATTGTCACAGATACTGAGACAAGTTATAATTAAAATAAAATCTTATATGTGTTGGAGTCTGCAGTAAAAATAGTTTTGATTAGTGATAGAATTCAATTAGTTGTACTTCATCTACTAATTGCCCCAGCCCTACAAATATGAAAAAAATAGCTTTTTTTCCAAATCATCCATAAAATGTAATATTCAAAGAATCATACGTAACTCTTCAAGATAATTCAAAACGGCAGAAAATCCTTTGAAAACACAGCTGTAGTAAAACAGTGGCCAGACAAACAGACTGAGTCACTACACAAAACAATCTGCGTCCTTTCTGCCTAATAGTTCTTGTAAAAAAAGCCCCCATGTCGCGTATGCATTTTTTCAAGAGAGGTGAGACCCACATGGAGAGTCCTTTGTTGTGGTCTGTACCCAGGATTTGCACACCGGTCCCAAAAGGAAATGAAGGCTTGTGAAAAGTGTCTGTCATGCAGTGAGACATTTACGGTTTGCTCCATAGCTATTTATCTTTCCTATAGCAACTGTTAATCCAGCCTAATATGGGCGAGTCGGAGGAAGTCCCATACCTGGAGATCAAACATGGGACTCTATAAATATGGAGTCTGGGGTAGAGCGGTGCCATTTTTACATAGGCCAACGTACAAATACCTCACACACTTAATAATATAAGCAACCCAAAACACGCAGATGGCAAGTTCAGTCAAGGCTGGAGAGTGCTGTTTCTCATTAAAACAAGGGGGAGAGGGGAAGGTATGGTAGCTTTGATGTAGCCACCCGCAGCCCCCACAGTGTCATTGAATGCAACTTTGAAGGCTTTTGTTAATGTTCATAATAAAGTAAACATCTTGGCTTTGTTAAATACCTGCTCACACATGCAGACACAGGCGAAACAAAAGGACACATAAAAAGAATACATCTTGCACTAACAAGCAGAGGCAAACATGAAAACATACAGACAATTATGTACATATACTAGTGGAATGCACACATGGACCGCAACACATGCAGACAATATGCTCAACATTCTCCCCAATGATTGGATACATTTCAATCTAAATAACATCAACAAACAGAATGTGTTTAGTACACTGGGATAAACAGATACACTTTCCAATGATTCAGGTGGGCACGCCATCCTGCCAAGATGCCTAATGTAATGCAATATAAGAGAATCCATGATAAGAAAACATTTTGAGTTTGATGAGGTAACATAATTGCTTTTCCGCGCAAACCACTGGAGTGTAACATGTGGTAGGAATTATCAAGAAGACAGACAGAGGTGTTGGTCCTCAAAGTGTATCAAATCTAAGGCATGCATCTTTTTTATAAGGTAATTTTAAATCCCTGGCTCTAATGGCGCACATTCCTTATGAAAATTGAAAAATCAATCATCCTGCTGACAGTGTGGTGAAAAAGTTCATCCTGTCTTTGAACATAAAATGCTAAACATGTTTCTACGGTTCCACCACAGCCTCGAGTCCTACTTTTAAGCTGTCTAGCTATTTGTCTCTTTGCTGAAAATGTTAACGAACAGGGCAATAATCAAGCCATATGCTTGCATGTGGCAAATCTCATTACAGTAAATGACCTTTACCAGGCAACGCCAACATGGGCGTGCATGATAGCACCGAGTGTTACCGAGCGGAGACAATAGTGAGCTTTGGTTAACGCTGTCGTGCACAGCTCCGGGTGGCCAGCACACCCAGCCTTCAGGACACATTAGGAAGCACGCCTGGATCGCGTCGTTTGGGTCGGAACCAGGCTCACTTTACATTTGTCACACTTCACTTTTGATAAACGCACATCATTGGCTTAAGTGCACAGCAGCATCCGCTTACCGCCTGATCCAGAGAGCTCAGAGAGGAGAGATATTACCAGCAGCTGTTACTACTGCGGCTGCAATATATTCAAGCCCAATCAATAAAGCTTCTACAGACAGTGACACCCAAGCAGACAGAGGAATCATTTTCATCTGATACTTAGCAAAGGCTCCCCTTTTAAAAAGATTGCTTTCAGTCAATGACAACCAGTTGTCATTTGACTAAGGCTCCTGAAATGAAATATATTGACGAGTGTTATCAATCACAGCCCACTCTACTGTCATAAGGCTTTGATGGAGGTGGGGGCTGGGGGATCCGTTTACGTGTGGTCATCAGATCATCTATTTTAATTACTAAATTAGCATCTTTACATTCTGTCCTCTCACTTCCTGTTATAAACAGTCCATATAAAGCAGGAATAGAGTGCGACTGTGCTAATAGGTATATAAGGTAAGCTGTTGCTATATGAATTTTATTTGTGAAATCACACAAGAGGCAGCTGTGATTACACCACACCGATATCTCTGGATAGTTTTGGTTCACTAAGAAAAAAATCACTATTTCTATCCCCCTCCTAGTTTAATTGGAGTATGATGTGGAGGATGGCATTCTCTCACCTGATAGCTCTATTTCGGATAAGGGTCTGCATATTCTAATCGAAAAGACATACCTTTTTAGCGTTTGAGTGCTTGTATGGCACACAACCAGCCATTTCTACCATTCCGAACGGCAACTGATTGCGACGTAATGGAACATCTCATCATATAATCAACACAGAATAAGTTATTATATGCTCTTGTTACAGTGTTGTCATTACAGTCTGATTGTGTAAACAGCGATATTATTATTCTATGATAATGCGTCCTCTTAGATATAATCAGACTGAATGATAGCACATGATATTCAGCCACTAATGTATGTTTAAATGGTCGGTCTTTTGTGTACAATTACGCACAATGAATATTTCCCAATCCCTGCAACCTGTGAGCGCGCCATCATCACCAAAAAGGTTGGATGTCGTTTATTACACATCTCACATTTACACCAAGTGACATTGTCTTTTCAAATTGTGTTGATCTCTTCACTTTCAAAGGTCAACCCCCTTCGTTGGCTAAATTCATCGTGACAGAGAATAGTGGGGAGGGGACAGGCCCAATGCATGCATCACCCCCGACATCAAAGCTCTCCAAATTAATCTATCCAATTAATGAAGAATGGGGACTAATGCTGATGTGGTATGACAACTCCACCGGACACTTGTTTTGAGATATGAATTACATGTAGGTCTATAGGAGTATAAGCATAAGCAGCGGTCAGTAGTATTATGAACAGAAGAATAAAAAGATAATTGATTTTTTTCAGATGAGAAATAATATAGTACTTATAATGATCTCATTTTCTTTTTTATTATTATTTGGTTCACAGTACTCTTAACTAAAATCTTGTGTCCCGCATCTTCCTCATCATTGTCTGTCTCCTTCGACTACGGCGCTGTCACTCAAAGATGAGAGAACTTGATATGGATCATTACGGAAATAATGTTTAATCAATCCCTCCTGTTAATTTAATCTATTTCTGCAGTTGTGTTTTGTAGCTACATCAGCGTGCCACATAATTTTCCAATCATGCATATTCAAGTGTTACGCTGATGCTTAACAGCCGACACAACTGGAATTAAAAAGAGGCCATTAGACTTCATTAAAAGGAGAAATAATTATCAGGTTTATCTTTTGAAATGTCTATTAAAATGTGTGTGTCGTTCCTCACTTATCTGTCACCTGGCTCCCCTGAGTCGGCTGCACTAATAGAGAGATGGTGAAGGCCAATGCCTCAAGAGACATGCAGAGAGACCCATCAAAATGGAAAGGACTTACTATTCTCCTCTCAGTCATTTGTTGTGTATTTACTACAAATGCTGCTTGTTCCAGGTGGCCCACGTTTGACTAGAGCATGAAAGAGGAAGCCAACCTCATAAAAGTTTATGCAAATGCATGAATGCAATCTAATGTGTACTGCCCAAAAAGGTGTTAGATTAGGGTTGTCATATTTTTTTTCAGCCTATGGCTACAATCTAGTCTCTCTCAAGAGCATGGGGTGACAAAAGCTCCCACAAGAGAGCTGCAGAAGAAGATGGATGAAGTTGCCCCTAGACACTCATATCAGGTCAGTGTGTGCTTTATCCCCTAATGGTTAAGGTTAGGATTGAGTAGGGGTGATACTAGATCTGAGCCCCAGGGCCATTGTTCAGTCTGAGGAGCAGGAAGTAGCCACTCTCCGCCATCATGGCCCACATTTAGCACGGTATAGGGCCACCAGCACTACACAGCTACAGCAGGTTTGTTCTCACACGGCAGCAAGATGATGTCCTTCCACTCAGAGTGTTATTATTAGAAAGGACATAAACAGACTAATTAAATAGCGGCAACAGAACTGGTCTGACAGCTGCCACAGAGAGTGTGACCAAAGCCATCGTTATGATCTTCACTTTCACATGAACAACTGTCACTTCTCCTTTACATATATATACTGTATGTGTGTGCCATTGTAATACTTCAGTTTGTGGGTAATATTTTTCCCTGAACTTATTTATCATAGTAGGACAGAGCTCATTGACTCACTGATATGATCCAAAATGGTACAAATGCTATCCAGCAGAGTAGTAAACACTACAGTAATTAGTGCATGGTCTCTAGGCTGACTCCACTCAGCTCTGCAGCAGGGCCAAGCGTGGACCCCATATCGAGAGGAGCCTAGTTATGCATTGATCTCAGAAAATTAAGGCTAACTGCCCCAGATTGCGGCGTCTTGATGTACCTTCTGGATGAGAGATGTACCACAGTGCCTTCGCTTGTAGAGTAAACAGGATGATTTGAACCCGGTGCGCTTTAAAATGAATACATTATGAATAATTAATAGCTCCCATCATGGCACTGTTATCTATGTTGACCGCAAATGTTAAACCACTGATGATGAGAAAATATGGTTTTAACAAGTCAATAACTGTGAGTGCAACAGGAACAGCCTAATCAATGGGGCTGCAACGTTTGCAAACAAGGACTAGAATTATAACGCCAATAATTGATCCCTTCCATTTTTTGTACTTGGTGTGATGTCATTGCCTATCAATTCCTTCCTGCCTGTGAAGGATGGGAAGTTTTTTACTTTTATCCCTGACAACTTTTTCCCAAACTCCTTCTGTTCTCTTCCACCTTTCCCTTCCTTTCCTCCATCATCTTCCTCCCCCTCCAATTGAAATTTGCAAGCTGTAGCACCAGCTTAACCAAAAAGGATTAAGTCCCATACCCAACTGAGAACACAGATAATGCTCAGTAATTGGTAAAAAATGAAGATGAATGGGACAGCTAGATAAGGACCAATTAGCTGCTGGGAGTGTACAGCTGTGGTCTCCTCACAGAGCGCTCTCAGGGGCCAAGGCCCCCTCTTTCTTTCCGTCTTCTGCACATACGTGAGCGAGCACATGTGCACCATATTTAATATACATGCAATCATACACAGGTGTGGGCGGGGCTAGCTCAAATTAGCCTGATGACCCCTGGAAGGAAAAAGATGATTCTTCCTCATCATCTCCCCAAAACCCTTCTCCTGAATGTGAGCCAGGCAGGTCTCCAATAACTGTCACCATACAGAGTAGCGCCACCTGCTGGATGGAGCAAATTCCCTAACAAGAATAAGCGCACAACTTAGATGCAGACTTTTAAAGACATTAAATAGTTACAGCCACAGTTGTGTGCTATTTTTATATGGCCCTTTTTGCAGTGTCTCTGCTTAGTCGGGTAGTCGAGGCATCATCTGGCTGATGACAGTGGAATTCCCATATCTAATTACAAACAGGATTTCAGGTCCATTAGAGTTGGGTGGTGCAGAGTCACATGAGTGGCATGGCAGCAGACTGACCAAAGACAAACAAAAAAAAGCAAACCACACCTTATCTTATCATTGCACTGCCTTTCTGAAGGTCTAATGTGCAATATTTTAGTTTTCTCTGGCTAAGAAAGCAATTCCTTCTCTTGAAATTGGCAGGTGTTTGTTAGTGGGCAGCTGACAATATTTTCTCTTCCAGTAATGAAGGTTGTGTGTGGGGTCAGTGCACAGGGAGGGGGGCGGCGGGCTGTTTATCCCCCTCAAGGCCTTGAGCCACACGTGTTTTGCTTGGTCTGTGATCTGTAATTGTGGCATTTCCTGAGAGGCGAAGGAACAATCCACACAGTGCTTTGAGTGGGCTCCCTCTGCCTGGCTGAAGGAGGGTGTGAGCCCTATCAAAGACACTAGGTACCCATGCACACCTCTACTGCCTCCAACCATCCTGCTTTACTTCAATAACATGCTGTCAGTTAACAAATAACATGTATAATGCATATACACACACACACACACACACGCACACAGTGCTATAACTTTGCTCCCAGACCCTTCAATGTTTAGTTCAGATTTCCAGTGACGTAGCAGCAGCAGATGAAGTCCCTTCAGAGTCAGATTTTTCACACAGGAGAGACACGCCTCTGTTTGTAGCTAGGTATTTAGGGAATACTTCATGATAGCAGCGGGCTAACAGGGCAAATTGGTTACAGGGTAAGATGTTTTTCCCTGTGTTTTGGTGGGTTTTTTCTGGACCCTTCACTCCTGTGGCTAGTTTACCAGATTCAGATTCAGATTCAGATTCATTTATTTGCCATTTGCAGTAAAACCACATTGGAAAACTGTGCAAGACTACCCCGGTGTGCACCAGACGACACACACCAGAGCTCTTGCCACGGCGCCATCTTTACGGCGCCATGCGATTTTTTTTTTCTTTTTTCATGTACCACCATGTACTTGTGAATGAATAGTGACATCAGTCTAACGCTGATTATCATTATTGTTATTGATTGACTGCGGAACCTTCCGCAGTCAACCATTGGTTTTGTATTTCTTTATTCCGTCATTTTTTTTGACACGTTTCACAGCTTTCACATTTTCAACAATTTCCACAAGTTATACATCAAAACGTTCCACATGTTTGGGAGATTATTGCTATTACTTTTGGGACTTCAGCGATTTCCGGTTTTTCCGCAATCGGACAAAAATCTGCATTGAGAATTCTGCAATGCATTTTAATAGGCCCATGCATTTTAATAGGACTTCAGCTCTTTCAGACATTTCTACAGTTTCAATGATTCAACAGTTTCAAGGATTCAACAGTTTCAAGGATTTCAGCAGTTTCAAGATTTCAAGAGTTTCAAGGACTTCAACAGTTTCAAGGACTTCAGCAGTTTCAAGGACTTCAGCAGTTTCAAGGACTTCAGCAGTTTCAAGGACTTCAGTGTAATCATGCAACCTAATAGGGATTTTTCCATGTAAACCAGTATAATGCAACTTAATAGGGATTTTTCCATGTAAACCAGTATAATGCAACTTAATAGGGTTTTTTCATGTAAACCAGTATAATGCAACTTAATAGGGTTTTTTTTCATGTAAACCAGTATAATGCAACTTAATGGGGATTTTTCCATGTAAACCAGTATAATGCAACTTAATAGGGGTTTTTACATGTAAACCAGTATAATGCAACTTAATAGGGTTTTTTCCATGTAAACCAGTATAATGCAACTTAATAGGGTTTTTTCCATGTAAACCAGTACAATGCAACTTAATAGGGATTTTTCCATGTAAACCAGTATAATGCAACTTAATGGGGATTTTTCCATGTAAACCAGTATAATGCAACTTAATGGGGATTTTTCCATGTAAACCAGTATAATGCAACTTAATAGGGGTTTTTACATGTAAACCAGTATAATGCAACTTAATAGGGTTTTTTCCATGTAAACCAGTATAATGCAACTTAATAGGGTTTTTTCCATGTAAACCAGTACAATGCAACTTAATAGGGATTTTTCCATGTAAACCAGTATAATGCAACTTAATGGGGATTTTTCCATGTAAACCAGTATAATGCAACTTAATGGGGATTTTTCCATGTAAACCAGTATTATGCAACTTAATAGGGATTTTTCCATGTAAACCAGTATAATGCAACTTAATAGGGATTTTTCCATGTAAACCAGTATAATGCAACTTAATGGGGATTTTTCCATGTAAACCAGTATTATGCAACTTAATAGGGATTTTTCCATGTAAACCAGTATAATGCAACTTAATAGGGTTTTTTTCATGTAAACCAGTATAATGCAACTTAATAGGGTTTTTACATGTAAACCAGTATAATGGAACTTAATAGGGGTTTTTACATGTAAACCAGTATAATGGAACTTAATAGGGGTTTTTACATGTAAACCAGTATAATGCAACTTAATAAGGATTTTTACATGTAAACCACTATAATGTAACCTAATAGGGGTTTTTACATGTAAACCAGTATAAAGCAACTTAATAGGGATTTGTACATGTAAACCAGTATAATGCAACCTAATAGGGATTTTTCCATGTAAACCAGTATAATGCAACTTAATAGGGATTTTTCCATGTAAACCAGTATAATGCAACTTAATAGGGATTTTTCCATGTAAACCAGTATAATGCAACTTAATAGGGATTTTTCCATGTAAACCAGTATAATGCAACTTAATAGGGATTTTTCCATGTAAACCAGTATAATGCAACTTAATAGGGATTTTTCCATGTAAACCAGTATAATGCAACTTAATAGGGGTTTTTACATGTAAACCAGTATAATGCAACTTAATAGGGTTTTTTTCATGTAAACCAGTATAATGCAACTTAATAGGGATTTTTCCATGTAAACCAGTACAATGCAACTTAATAGGGATTTTTCCATGTAAACCAGTATAATGCAACTTAATAGGGTTTTTTTCATGTAAACCAGTATAATGCAACTTAATGGAGATTTTTCCATGTAAACCAGTATTATGCAACTTAATAGGGATTTTTCCATGTAAACCAGTATAATGCAACTTAATAGGGTTTTTTTCATGTAAACCAGTATAATGCAACTTAATAGGGTTTTTTTTTCATGTAAACCAGTATAATGCAACTTAATGGGGATTTTTCCATGTAAACCAGTATAATGCAACTTAATAGGGTTTTTTTTTTTACATGTAAACCAGTATAATGGAACTTAATAGGGGTTTTTCCATGTAAACCAGTACAATGCAACTTAATAGGGATTTTTCCATGTAAACCAGTATAATGCAACTTAATAGGGTTTTTTTCATGTAAACCAGTATAATGCAACTTAATAGGGTTTTTTTCATGTAAACCAGTATAATGCAACTTAATGTGGATTTTTCCATGTAAACCAGTATAATGCAACTTAATAGGGATTTTTCCATGTAAACCAGTATAATGCAACTTAATAGGGATTTTTCCATGTAAACCAGTATAATGCAACTTAATAGGGATTTTTCCATGTAAACCAGTATAATGCAACTTAATGGGGATTTTTCCATGTAAACCAGTATAATGCAACTTAATAGGGTTTTTTACATGTAAACCAGTATAATGCAACTTAATAGGGTTTTTTCCATGTAAACCAGTATAATGCAACTTAATAGGGATTTTTCCATGTAAACCAGTATAATGCAACTTAATAGGGTTTTTTTCATGTAAACCAGTATAATGCAACTTAATAGGGTTTTTTTCATGTAAACCAGTATAATGCAACTTAATGGGGATTTTTCCATGTAAACCAGTATAATGCAACTTAATATGGGTTTTTTACATGTAAACCAGTATAATGCAACTTAATAGGGTTTTTTTTTACATGTAAACCAGTATAATGGAACTTAATAGGGTTTTTTACATGTAAACCAGTATAATGGAACTTAATAGGGGTTTTTACATGTAAACCAGTATAATGGAACTTAATAGGGGTTTTTCCATGTAAACCAGTATAATGCAACTTAATAGGGTTTTTTTCATGTAAACCAGTATAATGCAACTTAATAGGGTTTTTTTCATGTAAACCAGTATAATGCAACTTAATGTGGATTTTTCCATGTAAACCAGTATAATGCAACTTAATAGGGATTTTTCCATGTAAACCAGTATAATGCAACTTAATAGGGATTTTTCCATGTAAACCAGTATAATGCAACTTAATAGGGATTTTTCCATGTAAACCAGTATAATGCAACTTAATGGGGATTTTTCCATGTAAACCAGTATAATGCAACTTAATAGGGGTTTTTACATGTAAACCAGTATAATGCAACTTAATAGGGTTTTTTCCATGTAAACCAGTATAATGCAACTTAATAGGGATTTTTCCATGTAAACCAGTATAATGCAACTTAATAGGGTTTTTTTCATGTAAACCAGTATAATGCCACTTAATAGGGTTTTTTTCATGTAAACCAGTATAATGCAACTTAATGGGGATTTTTCCATGTAAACCAGTATAATGCAACTTAATATGGGTTTTTACATGTAAACCAGTATAATGCAACTTAATAGGGTTTTTTTTACATGTAAACCAGTATAATGGAACTTAATAGGGTTTTTTACATGTAAACCAGTATAATGGAACTTAATAGGGGTTTTTACATGTAAACCAGTATAATGGAACTTAATAGGGTTTTTACATGTAAACCAGTATAATGCAACTTAATAGGGATTTTTCCATGTAAACCAGTATAATGCAACTTAATAGGGTTTTTTACATGTAAACCAGTATAATGCAACTTAATGGGGATTTTTCCATGTAAACCAGTATAATGCAACTTAATAGGGGTTTTTACATGTAAACCAGTATAAAGGATAACAGTTTAAAGGATATCAGGAGCTTCAAATACTTCAGGAGTTTCAAAGGATTTTTCAGCTAAATTCCACATTAGATCTGTTCCGCAGTCAATCGCAATGGCTTCAGCCATTGCAAGTTTCTAGTTATTATCATCATTATTATTAGAGAAGAAATAAAGAAGTGAACATCTAGACATCGGATGTTCATTAATATGTAACTTTTTTAGTGTTTGGTGTCAAAACTGCTGTTGTACTGGGCTTGTGCTTGTAGCATATACTGTAGTTTGGTGAATTTTCAGATTTTCTAACTCTGCTGCTGCCTCTCACACAGCCGCCTTCTGCACTTGAGAATGCACTGTCAAAGCAGTATCGTGCAGCAGCTGAGTTTGCAACATACAATACAAGAAGAGTTAGATTTACATCTTTGACCGCCCCATAGCCCTGAAATAACAGAGTTGCGCCCTGAAAATCCTGAAAACTCCACTGCAATGAGCACGCAGCTGGCGGTGCAGCGTCATGCAGTTTCATGCAGGCCTCACCATTTGAGAAGAACTGCTCTAATGGAAGGGGTGGGAATAAATCAGATGTTCTTTTAGGAAAATAATCAGAAATGTAACATTTGATGAATCGACAACATTGATTTATAGCCCAGCCCTTTTTGAAAATAGGCTCTGCGCATACGTCTATTCTTAATTTGGTTATTTTAGTGGGGATTAACTTTTTCTCTTTATAATTAATAACATTGATGAAAGGTCTAATTGTGATGAATATTTAATGTGGAGGGAACATTAGCCTGTTCAATTTACATCAACACAAAGGCGACGGGCAATCCAACTCTGCAAACAGAACACAGCGTCCTTCATGGCTACAGCTGACAATAGCCCAGGATCATCTTCAACAAACACCTGTATATTTCCCATTATATAGACGTCCTTCCTGATTAAAAGCAGTATCCACCTTGTAGATCCTCATCCATTTTACACATGGTCGAATACATAATCTGTTTAAACAAAATCATCTTTGTGTGGGTCTTTAGAATGTGTTTCTTTGGTTGTCAAAGTTGTCTTTCCTTGAAAACAGGAATAGACAAATTATGTTATACAGTAGTTGATTCATGTTCTGGCTCATTAATGTTTATGAAAAGATAATCGTTTCTTTTATAATAATTAAATAATATATTTTATAATGGTAGTAAACATTTAATAGTTGAAAAAGAAACTGGAAATGGATGTCATGTGGGCATAGCATTAATTGACACAGACCCTGGATAACACTGCACACAACCAGGTGAGCTTATGAGCAATAACTAAATGAAAAGCTAAGCATAACAAAACATGAAATTGTAAAATCAAAGGAAAGTACATGGCAAAATAGTTCCTAAACAGTGGGAGGGAGCTGTATAAAGACAGCTCAGCGCTCTGTATTTCATGGCCCTGTGCAGAGAGAGGCCCATATTTCTCCTGGTATTATCAGGATGACTCCTGTGGCCACCCTGTCACAGAAGAGTGCTTGATATAAACAGAGATTGCTGCGACACCCGGTAATCAATATTAGGATGGTTTCAGTACCAAACATCATTTGTCTCTGCGACCATTCCTTTGACCAAACGAAGCATTAATTCAAATCATAAATCTGAGCTGATTTAAATCCGTGCAGAGTGAGGGAGAGGGAGAGGCCCCTGTCTGACTGGCTGCCCCTAATGATTTATTTTCTACATTTCTGCGAGCGAGAGATTTGTCCATACTCACTGACAGGTCACCTTCAAACGCCAGTGGCAGACTGTTCATCACCATGCAGACGAGCATCTCATCGCTGCGAGTAAATATTAAAGGAAAAGAATCCAATTGATTGTGGATGGGTCGAGAGGCGTCACTGCCATATATTTCACTCAAAGAGCTAATGCTGCGCCCAGGCACCCGCACCTAGCTCCCCCTTTGCAGAATTATGATTCTACCGGGAGCCTGTGTGGCTGCACTGGACTCAAGGTTACAATTTAAATTGTAAAAAGATAAAACAGTTTCTTATTAGCTCCATTGCCGTAGCCTTGCAGTTCCCACTCACATTTATCTTTATTTCTGTGACCTCGTCAGCTCATATTCTCTTTCTTTCTCACTGCATTCTCAGAGAGATGACCTCACACTTTATGCATTTTGCATTGTTAAAAGTGTATTGAAATACATCCTGTTTGCCGCTCAGATGTTGAACACTCACTGGTGTCAAGTGTTACTATTTGAGTCCAACCATTTATTATAGTAAGTGAATCAAAACCTCCGTTTAGCAGCCAGAAAAGGTTTGCATTTAGTTTGAAAATGTGAATAGCCTCATGAATCTGTGCTAACATACATTATCACTGGCTTTAATACTCTAAATGGGTTTGCCTGATATTACTAAAACCCTTCTGCTTTTTAGCTCTAATAATTAATTGTAATGGCACATAGTGAATAAGCAATGCTCTCACAGCAATTCAATTAGGGCTTGTTAATAGCTGAAAGCTTTGGGAAATGTGTTCGCAGTTTCTCTGGGCTATTAAGAAAGTTCACATACAAAATGATACCACTTTAAGAGAAATCGAGACCTACTTTAGCAAAGTGTCCTCACAGTGGAACTAAACTAAGTCAACTTCCCTTTAAAAAAGTAAAAGTTTGAAATTAGTTTGATGATCTTTTGTACACTTCTGTAACGCTGGTCCATCAGCCCTTGATTGTGTCTTACCAACACTGGAGCTGAGGTCTCCGTTCTCCCCGTCTGGGCCGTGGTGGTTGGTGTTGCTGTGGTAGCCGCTCATGGCCTCCAGCTTGATCTTCTTGACCTTCATGGCCTCTGCGATGGCTGCGTTGGCAGCTGCTGCCGCTGCTGCTGTCAAGCCTAGAGAGAAGTGGCAGAGGAAACTGTGTCTACTGGGATCACATACACCTGCAACACTTTCAAGACACTGCCCTTGGAAACTAAAAAGAAAAAAATAATAATCTTAAAGAGAAGGCTACAAGGAAAAGATGGCCACCATCACAGCTTGGCTTTTTCTCACATGACAGAGGAGATCTTCACAGCAGGCTGTCATAGAGATGGATCCCTGAGTATGTGGCAGCATAAGATTTCTTATGAATGTTTAACAGGGACAAAATCTCTGTTCTCGCAGTCAACTTTTGTTATTGAGTTTGAGTTTGTTACTCTCACAGAAATAACGTGTTACAGAAAATTCAACAATACGCTGCCCATTATTAATGAATATTGACACAACATTTTAAAAACACCCGTAGTAAAAGTGGGTTCTGTGAAAACATGATTGTATTTGTCATGACCACCTTGATCAGAATAGACTCGGCTTTATTGATATAGAAAGCCTGAGATTACAGGTACAGTACATATGCTCAGCACACAGCAGAGATCATAAAGCATTGGTTTGTCATTGGGGCAGTTGTGGAGTATTGAACGTGACTGAAATCTTTATTCATGAGCTTGTTCTCAAACAGCAGGGACAGATAGTGCTAAAGCTCCTCTAGGCCCGTGTCTCAGGAGACATACCTGACTGTTCTGCCAAGCAACAAAATCAAAGAAAGCACACAGGAAACAAAGACATGCGGCTATTAGTGAAATCACTCCGATCCACAATACAGAATATCCACTGGAACCAGACTCCATATATTTGATATGCAGGTTTTGCTTATGTTTGACGCAGAACAAGGAGATGTCTGCGTTTATCATCACTAAGCTGTCACGACTGCGTGATAGGACTCAAGAGCAGCTATTAGCCATGCATTTGAGAAAGACACGGGTACACGCAGAAGCAGAGACTGAACATGTGGCTCTAGCACTTGCACACACAAGTACACACAGAGAAACAGCGCGGCCTGGGCACCCTCGCCTCTCCTCACAGCTGATAGGCAGATGGCGAGAGTCACTCTGAGCCTCTGACATGGAGGTGCATATAATTTAAAGCCTTGTTTGCATCTTAAAATACATCAGTACCATATTGACGTACAGTATACATCATGTCAGAGGGCTCTCTCGTTTGCAGTGGCCCAGGCTGCTGTTCCATATGCATAGGCCAGCCCGAAAAAAAAGTCACTGCCTCGTAAGAAGGTGATACTTCTTCAGATAATGAATGTGGCCTCTGCCCGGTCTGAAGGTCAGCCTTCATTTGTGTATAATGGGCAAGAGTCAACTGTTTTCCAAATGAGACGTATGCAGAGCAGACTGCCGAGTAAATATTGAAATCACCTCTGGGCTGTTTGTGTGATAAATTCCCTCCACAAATCAGGTGCAGCTCAAAGTAGACGCACTGCCGGCTCGGGGACACTAACTTTGGTTGTGGCTATAGTGGTTTATGAGGCTGTGTAGGGTGTGTTTTGTTTTTCTCTTTCACAGCCTTCCATAACAATCAACAGAAAATCTTTACATATAACTATTTTACTACAAAACATAACTATTTAAGATATGACAACGCAGTGGGTACTCAAGCCATGTTTCTATTCTCCATCAATGTAAACATATATGAGTTTTTTTACTCAGGTCAAACAAACAAATCTCATTTCACATGATTAATCATTTCTGTCTGCTGTCTCTTTCTTTATGAATGAAGTTTCATTATCTTGTAATTCTAGTTGTATTAGATAAGCTGTCATAGCTCCAGTACACATGCCTCCTTTCAGTAAATGTAAAAGGATAAGTGTAGGACCCCAGCAACAAGTCTATCAAGCTACGAGAAATATAAACGTCAACAAAAGCAATCCCACTCTCTGCTAATCTGCATTCATTATGCAAACAAAACAATCCTGTCTCATATATTCAAAGTCACCTTTAGATTCTCGCAATTGTGCTATAGACAAGCAGAAAGTCCAAATCCTCAGAGCACACAGCAAACAGCCCTCCTCAGCCCCTCACAGAGCCACACCAGTCCACCAGCAGAAACAGGGAAGATTCTACAAATAGAGTAGCATGGCAGTGTCACATGGGGAGCACCAAACAGCAAATAACAGAGACAAGGTCTGATGGTAGCCCTTGGAGCAGCTGTCATATTAAATAATAATGAAGGATCTATTAATATGCAAAGGAAGCAGCAGCCGACTGGCTTAACGCTGTCATGCCTCTGCATATTGTCAGGATCTTCATCATTAATTAACATGCGAGCTGCCCCATACCTGCGCCAATGTCAGAACATTCTTACAACAAACACCCCAATGCCTGTGCCCTCTGCAACTAACTCATATAATTTAATTAAAATCATATTACCTCCACATCAGTACCCCGAAGACTGACTTTTACCATTTGCTTTTAGCAGTGAGCAGATAAATGCATGTATTGTACATGCTTGGTTTTGTTTCGTGTGAACCATAGATAAAAATAAAAGATTAAAAAGAGCAACAGTGCAAGAAAAAGTTAGCGGGATGGTTGTCTAATCATATATGCGTGGAGCAGTAGCAGCG
Organism: Knipowitschia caucasica; assembly: GCA_964034765.1. Lineage (NCBI taxonomy): Eukaryota > Metazoa > Chordata > Actinopteri > Gobiiformes > Gobiidae > Knipowitschia > Knipowitschia caucasica. Next base: position 26,529,839 of record OZ035837.1, on the reverse strand, counting down.
CGGCAATGACAAACTGGGGTTAGGGACGAGACAAGTCTTAGGTACACTGCACCACTTGAACTATGCTTTCCACATCACGACAAATTTAGTATCAATTACATAGCGCACTAACCTTATGATAAGCGGCAGACTCAAGAAGGAGGGGAGATGGCGCAAGGAGATGACACTAAATTACCAAGTGCAAACTGGGTCTATTTTAAAGCAGCTTCAAGTGGCACTAGATTAGACTAACCTCTCCAGCTGCTGAAATGCTAATTGTACATAAAATATAATACTGTAAATACACCAATAAGCACTGCCACGAGTATGTTCTTATGTCTGGCAGTTAAATATTCTCTGAGTGTTAAAGTAAGGAATACACTCAGTGAGATGCAGGTGACATTCATTTATCTAATGGTGAGTGCCGCAGTCCTGAGTAATTCAAAAGGTTGAAGCCATATCCAGGACCAGAACATAAATGAATTATTCTGAAGCTGCTTCTTAAGTAGTGGCCGGAGTGTGAGCGAAGGCCCTCTCCACTTTAAAGGAGATGTCATCTCAGTGTGGTGTCAGTCCACAGCAAATAATCCGATTTGGGGCCAATCTGCCTGTAATGCATCAGCAACTGGAAAGGCTCCAGCTCAGCCCCCTGGGGTGGCCACGCAGGCACGAACACTTCCAGACACACATGTGCTTTCACACACATATGAGGGTATTTGCTTAAATGGGAACCTAAGCATATTAAGATGTCCTTTTATAAATGGAACTGGTGTCAAGGGCAAAGATACATATGTTAACAATGTGTTTCACGTAGTTTTCTCTGGTCCTGTTAGACTGTGAGGATCTCATCTTTTTAGCCCACTGAATACTCTTGTCAATTTGATCTAATATGACATGTCTTAAGCCTTACAGTGCTGCTCACTGGTCACTGTATTGGAGCATGGAGAATTGAGGGACCATTTCCTAAAACAGTCATTTGCATGAACAATGCTGCAATATTTTTCTTCTGCCTTAAAGGCTATGAACTAGATCACTGAGCTGAAGTTGCGGCAAATGATAAAAGTAGACTTTCTGCCATTTCATATAATATCCTGAATATGAACACCTTATTGAACAAAATACTTCATGCTCACTTTTGTGTTGTCAATTAAACAAATAGTGCTACACTTGGGGAAGGGTAGAGCCCGGGGAGGAGCCCAGGGTTCCTATTCTGTCTGTATCTGTTGGAGTGCAAGCACCAACTCATCTGAGGAGTGAACTAATGTGACATGACATGATAGTGCATCTATCCAAGTCACTTTCTTTATGTCACATTTTAATCATCAATCAGTACATTTGGTTTGTGATAGCAAGATCAATTAGCCGGCTGCTTAGATGCTAACTTATGTGTGGTCAATTACATGTAATTATTAATCCGTCAAGTTTAGTAACGCGCTTGATATTTCATGTGAAATACCATGGTATAGAGAAGATTAACGAATCACGAAAGTGGACAGATCTGACGGACATTATAACAGTTATGCACCAAAAAACACTACTAAAAACCACATTACTTTATCTGCGGCCCCTGAAAACCCAGACTAAATGTCAAGATCATAGAGTCCCTCTGGGCTTAAAGGGGCTGATATCAAAAGGCCTTTCTGTTGCTTTATGTTCCACTAAATAACATGGCTCTTTCTCATCATTGTCCTTCTGTGCTGAGGCCGGCCTTTATGTCTGCTTCTATAGCCCACTGCAGCACAGACAGGCTGACCTCACTTTTACACACTTCAAAGCACTGCACCATGTCAATCTCTGCTGTGTTCAAATATAAGGAGTACACATTAGATTCCGACAAATCACAGTGATGTAGATATTGTATTTCTTTCAAGTTGACAATGGATATATGCAATCAAGATAATAAAAAATGGCATACGTGGTTTGGAACCATTTCAGACATGGTCAGTGGAAGTTCAGCAGTATAACTCTTAATCATGTGTTCATTTATTTTGATTTACAACTAAGAACTGGTCAAGTATTAAAAGTATGTTTTTGAAGATAACGTATCATTAAGATATGTCAAGAGGAATAAGCTAAACATGCAAATGAGCGCACTTCGAGCCACCAACATCAAAGCGACCACGACGTTGCATGCCACAAATAGAACAAAAGCATTCGCTGCAATAAGACTGAGCCCTGGGCTAAGTTCGGGCACAAACGGGTGTTGTTGATTCTTGTGGCGATAGGCCTGCTTTAGCATCACCACTGCTTATGTACATACAGCAGCCGAGTGGATTTAATCGTGCTAATTAGAATACACTCAAGGCCAAATGCAACATCTACCGGAATAATCTGAGAGAAAGATCTCCACTCCAATTTATTCAACCCACCCACCCCTCCTTCTATTTTATTTGTTTCCAGGGGTTTTGGGAGCAAATGGCTGGTGTCTGGTCTGGTTGTCGGGTGGGTGCGTGTGTCGCTTTGAACTGGTTAACATTTGGAAGATGAGCAGTAGGGAACCCGCAAAAGTGTGCATTTTGTGACAAGTGTAAAAATTGCATACCTGTGGGTGGCATCATACCGGGGGACATCAGACCTGGGACAGAATGTGGCATGATGTGGGGGTTCTCAGGCGATGTCACACTTTGAGTCCTTTTGGGAGGCCGCCCTGGTCTGGAGCTGTAACATAGACACAAGAGACAAGGCCGCGGTTATGCGTGTGTGTGTGTGAGGCGAGGAAATACAGCACATGTGGAGGTGAGTGAGAAAGGGTGCAAAGGGAAATAAAATGGGTGGTGGTGGTGGTGGTGGGCATTTTAGAGCCCCCAGAATGCAATCCCATCCCAAACGAGCTAACATGTACTGTAAATACGTTTTGTTTCAAGGACAGTTGCTTTCTGTAGCTCGACATAATAGAGTTCCATAACTAATTAGATTACACGGTGAATTCATTTCCTTTATTGAAGATCAACCACTTTTTGATGCATAATTCATAGCCTGCACCTCGTTACCTGTTCCTCCGTATTAATATCCCTGCACTATTTGAATTGCCTCGTTTGCATATGCTAAAAACCCAATGCGTGGCCCCTCAGCCTGGAAATTACATGTTAACTTGTTATAATTATTGCAGTCAGGCCACTATTGATTTATGAGACTTTTAAAAACCAAATATGTGTAGTTCTGGTAATGAATGATATTTTAAGGTTCTTCAGGAAATTAAAAGGCAATGGCTGCCTTAGGAAATGTTCTGCTTGCTTGATTTAATGCGCGCCTTAGCTGGAAGGTGGTGTGACAGAGTGATTCAGACCTGTTGGACGGTCCTGATGGGGGAGTTTTATTACACCAAACGAGGGGCACACATCCAGCCGTGATAAATGAGAGTGCCACGTCCATGTGGAGCAGAAAAGGCCTTCAAAGCAGATACCACCACAGCACGTGCATGCATCTTACTCATTCACTTATTAATACAGCTTCAAGTTACAATCAATAGCCACTTTGGAAGCTCATAGTTACAGAGATAAGCCTGGTGGCAAAGAAAATGCAATGAGCAACTAATGAGGGTCCAGGATCGTACCAAGGTGTATTCTCTAAAAAGGAGCAGGATGTCGAGCCAGAAGATGAATTATTGTGACTTGACACATTGGCTTCATACATTATTTCATACAATAGTCCATTTAAAGCTTTAACAGGATACCAAAGACACTCCAATATGGGCAGACGTTCATTTATCTTCAAAACGTCAAAACTCGGCTCTTCTTTATTTCCTTTCAGCTTTTGCCTCCAGGGGTTGCCATGTGAAGTCCTGCTTTATTCAACATTGATTTGCATATTCATTTGGCACCAGTTTTTATGACAGATTCCCTAACACAACTACATTCAACCAAGCTTTGGATTCAACCCTAACACTCTGAGTATAAGAACCACTTAGTCTGATGACAGTTTTACGCACAGACGTTAAATTAGATAAGTCACTGTTTAGTCATTATAAGTCATAAATAAGTCACGAGTAAGTAATAATTACATAATAGAACCATGTCCATAATTATTATCATCTAAATCAACAAAAACAACAATCTAGCCACATGGGGTCATCAGTTAGTAATGCACTTGTTTTGGTCCCATAGATAAAGGGGATTTCCTATGACAATTAATAAATAGATAAATCACTTTGCATATGTCCCACCTTGATTATTGACACAATATTCACAAAAATAACTTTAAAATTGTATATAATGATAGAATAAAACAGTGGACAAAGGTACTTCTGATGCTGCTTGATGATCTGATCTTTCTCATTTGGATTTTATCAGCCAGTACATTACATGTGGTTGTTTGTGTTACACTACATTTCCCTGCATTTCCCAAAGGCAGCGTGCACACGGAGAAGCTCCGATCCCACACTCTCTTGTAGTGGTCTATGCAGTGGTTTATTCACCTCACTTGTGCTAATAGAGTGCAAGGGCTGTATCTGTCTGACTCCCTCATATACACGCTCACTAGATTTTAGGACTAAAAGATAGCTTTAACTTAAGTACGTCCCACTGGAGGACATATGCAGTAATAGAAGGAGAGAGGGAGAAGGAGGGAAAGAGAAAGGTCTGTAAATGTAATTCCTATTTCTATAGAAACACCTCTTTGATCTTTGGAGAGGGGGAGATTGCAGACAGTTTTGCTGTCATCACTTTCACTTGTACTCTGACTGAATAATTTATGAAAGACCTCAATACAGCCTATGAGATGGGTAAAGGTCTTTTTTACTAACAATACGAAAAGCAAAAAGGCTCTCAAACGGACAAAAATGTCACATCAACCTCAGATGATGTCAGGGGATGTGAACCCAGGTACAAAGCCTCAGTTAAGTAAAGGTAATGTTTAGACAGACTGCTGGAGAATGTGTGTGTGTGTGTGTTTGGAGGGATAGCGTTTCACCTTCCTCCAGCACACACATAACACTCGCCATGAAAGCAATACAGCATCTGAAAGAGCTCTTTGAACTCTTCACAAAAACTCACTCGCTTCTATGTTGTTGTCTCCTTCACTTATGACCAAGTAGCTACAACGATCCACTCTCAAAAACACACTCTCTTATTTGGTATGAGGAATGATAGCTTTTTATTTCACCAAACTGCAAATAACAACATGTCATTTGGCGGCAGGAGCTGCCCTGCACATTACAGCAGATGAGCTCTGGTCAGAGCCACACAGGGCTAATAAGACGGGGCCAGGGAGGAACTCAACCTGGCCTCAAACAAAAGCACCAGGCTATTTATCACGCAGCAGATGCTGATTCCCCAAATAGCCTGGCACAGAAACCACTGAAAACTAGGCCAATATTGAAGAGGAAAAAAGGAGATGGGACTACTGGATTTATGATTGGAATTTGGGGAGTTATCATGAATCTCATTTACAGTATTTAATTTAAAATTAAATAGGGGGCCCATATCTCTGGCTTCAATTAAGAAAACAAAATGTGCCCCTCCATGCAGCTTTGGAGCAGGGGCCAACAAATATGTTACACATTCTATTCTTTCAGTTTTTTTTTGTTTTGCTGCCATGGTGAAAAGAAAATAGTGGTGAACTTTCCCTGAACCAGGCTTCCTTTAATGGGCCCGGCCGCGTGTTGACCCAGTGGAGTCCGGCCTGCAACATGATCCTATCCAACACACCGGGCAATCAGATTACACGCCGGCACCCACAATACACTCCACACCCGCCGAATTTCAATAAAAGTCCAATAATTAAATTCTCGTTCGCACCCCCGGTTTACAGGAAGGAGATCATAATAACATCTAGATATAGTTTTGATTTCATGGCGGAATTATGACATATTTCGGCCATCAGTCGCCCGTCTTTTTCTGTCAACGGAAGCAGCCGCCGAGATCTTATTACCCTGAACGCCGTTAATGCAGTGATTATGATCTGTTATAAATCAATTGAAACCACAAATGTAATGTTTAGCCCATGCATGCACGCTTTCCTCAGTGTATTTAGTTACACACAGCTGCTCCTCCCATCCTCACATATCTCCCCTTCGAATTTTCCAACCTGATTATGTCAATAAGCGAGTAGAGTTTGCACAGAAAGGACATAATATTATTTCCTGCTGGATTCTGATTGAGCCATTAACCTTTTATCTCTGCCTTTTGTTTGATGTTTCTAAAAGGTAAGGTGGGAAGATATTTATTCCATTTCCGCACAGTCGGCCAAAACAAGCGAGTGAATCATTCCGGCGTCGGGCTTATGTAAACAAAAAGCTTCTCCAGGTCTCTGCCAATCAGGTCTTATAAAATATTAACCCAATGTCATTGCCCTTTTAAATTCTCTCACCTAGAATTCCCTAATTGTTCCTTTTTCTTTATCTCTCCAGTGCAGAGAGTAAATAAATTAACAAAATAGCTTTTATCGCCCTGAGTAACCTTTTAACTGAGGGATTATCTGGGGTTTATTTTTCATTTCTCTTGCCGCGATAGCAGAGCATGCCCCATTGATTGGTTTGCTGGGGTGGTGACCAGCCATGAAAACAAGGTCTTATTGATAAAACAAAGCAGCACATTACCTTCTAAGAGCTGGGTCAGTCAGGAACGCACAGGCCCCAGACCCCAAGGAGCCGCGCAGAATTTAGAGTTTCAGTCAAATCAAATGTTCAACCCATACACGATTATCCACAGTGTAATGAACAGGGGAAAAGGATATTTGAACATCTTGATTAGAGGTCAACAAACATTTTGGTCTGTAAAATACTGAAATACAGGTGAAACATGGAATACATTTTTTTTCTCTAATTCGACTTTAAATGTGAAATCAATATATGATTAGGGGCATTAAAAACATTTAGATTAATGTGATACAATATTGATTTTTTATTGATTTATATATTTTTTTTATTTCTTTCCACCGTTTTTTTTTTCTTTTCACCTCTACTTAAAAATAATTCATGATTTTTTCTGAATAATACAGTCTACAAAAATATACAAAAATCTATTTGCCCATTTGCAGAAAAAACACATGCAAAAACTGTGCAAGACTATACTCAGTGTAGCCTGGCCGTACCACACCATAGTACAAATGACATTTCGTGCTAAGGTCTGGAGGTGCTTCATTGAGCTCCGTTTACAGGTGGGAGGGATTAACTCCTTTTGCAGAGTGAAACGATTGGATCTGAGTTTACCGTGACGTATGTAGTGCGCCCGAGTCTGTTGTTAGCATTTAGCATTTAGCCTAGCCATCTCCTTTGCCGCTAACGGAGCCCGTGGGGAGTAGCGCCACAATTTTTTCTAGCGATTACATTTGCTAAACATTACCCTTGCTCCTGCTTCAATTTCTTGATAGAACCAGACCGGATTACTTTACTATTGCATTTTTCGCCATTGCCAAACTATGACTTCCCGTTCGACACAAACTCTTGACATCACCCAAAACTAACTACAACATCCACCTCCCACGCTCGCTGATTTGTCGGTCGAAATTCAACCGATTGTAATCGCTAACACAGGGACTAGACCCAGACGTTACATGCAGTGAAATGATGATTGAGTGTACGGATGGCTAAGGCCAGGCTATACTCAGTGTGTGAGACAGGCCTCCTCTCTGACAATGTTTAAAACCAAGTTAAAAACGGTGCTGTTTAGCTGTGCATACAACTGAGGGATTTTATATTTTTATCTTTCGTTTTAATGTTCTGTGATTATTTATGATTTTAATGCTATCTTGTTCAGCACTTTGAGTTGCCTTGTGTATGAATTGTGCTATACAAATAAACTTGCCTTGCCACAGTATACAAATTGGTCTCTCTCTCTCTCTCTCTCTCTCTCTCTCTCTCTCTCTCTCTCTCTCTCTCTCTCTCTCTCTCTCTCTCTCTCTCCTCTCTCTCTCTCTCTCTCTCTCTCTCTCTCTCTCTCTCCTCTCTCTCTCTCTCTCTCTCTCTCTCTCTCTCTCTCTCTCTCTCTCTCTCTCTCTCTCTCTCTCTCTCTCTCTCTCTCTCTCTCTCTCTCTCTCTCTCTCTCTCTCTCTCTCTCTCTCTCTCTCTCTCTCTCTCTCTCTCTCTCTATTCAAAGATACATATTCTAACCTTTTCTTGTTGAGTTGAGCTACGGTAAATTAACTGTTCAGCGATATTCTAAGTATCACATCGTCCATTGGCATCTTTATTGTACTTAATAATCTGCAATAGGTCGAATATCAGACATGTTTGTTCTTAATCTTCCAGGTTGAGTTTTTATTTGGCCCCATGTTCCACTTCTGCTATAAAACCTAACAAAGCCCAGATAAGATCAATGTCCATGCAAACGCTGAAATGAGGAAGCTCAAGTAACTCATTAATCTTTTATATTGAGCTTTGTTGACTACAATAAACTGTATAATGTTTTAATTGTAAGTAATAGGTTTGTGAGAACCTTTTTTTGTTATTTCACATGAACAACATTTACAGTGCAAAATAGACCATGTTCTAGAATTTTTTTTTTTTTACAGATATTTGTGCATGTTTGAGTTCTTTATATATAGCCAGACACTGTTTTTGCTTGAAGAGGATGTCAGTTACTTTTAGCTTAAGACAAGCTCTAGGACCAACCCACGCTCATCCCTGCAGCCTCCTGATTGATTGAAACTAACTCAAAGCCTTGAGGCGCCTTGTCATTGGTTTAACTTTTCTCCTCCAACAAATCTTACTGGTCAGAAATATGTCAAGGGGAGGGACTAATTTAAATATATTATTGTTGAAAAATACTTGCTGTACATATTACAAATTATAAATGAACACTCTTTTAAAAATGAAACACAATTTAAGTTGCTGACATCACCTTACATTTGATTGCTGATGTTCTTTTCTGACTGTGTAATACGTAGATGATTTGCCAGAGTTAGCTATTTTGATCTGAGAAAAGGCTTTTGATGTGACCACGTTTCACTGAAGCAACACAAAGGGGCAGAGCACAAATCCAAATGGCAAGACTGAATATGGAAGTGTGCAGATATGTTTCGTTTAATTAGCTGGGAAAATGCATGTGAACACACCTCTCCATCTGTTATCCCAGTCGCACTCATCTTTTAGTAGTATAGGGACAACCAGAGCACCTGGAGGAAACCTACGCTTGTCACAGGGAGAACATGCAAACTCAACACAGAAAGGCCTCGTCTGGCCCAGGAATCAAACCCAGGATCTGTGAAGCATCTGTACTGGGACACCATGCCATTTTATATCAATAGTGAGCCCTAACATCTTCTTTAAACAATCCAATCCATCAAATGTATCTTTTAATGCCTTTATATTTCCTGTTCATAAGAGTATCCTTATAATTTGCATATTTATTTACATTTTATACAGAGAATTGGCTTCCTTTTGATCAGCATTATTGACCGTCACAAAAAGTCCTCACAGACAGGCGCATATTTCTTTTCCCCGCACACATAAAAAAAAGAAGAAAAAACGCATGATTTATATTTGCTGCTGACCTTGGCACTCTATTGGTTGTGACGATCATAATCTGGGAGTCGCACTGTGATACATGAGAAAGCATTCACTCATCCATCTTTCCCGTGCGCCCATCTATCCAAACCTTCATCTTGTATCTGTATTTGCATTGAACCTATTCTTGGATTATCTCAATCAGCTTCCCCCTTGCACCTGTCAAACAGCGACGTGCACAGGTAGCCACATCTCCCTTATCAGATCTAGATAACCCAGATTACAGCCAGTTTGTGACTGCGCCGCGAGAAGAAGAAAAAAAACCCACAGAGTTTTATTTATTAGGGGTAGGAACAGCTGCATCCGCCCGAAAACTGTGAAGCTTTGTTATGGAACAATATATCACAGATCAAATGGTGTGAAATCAAAGGCGGGGGAGAGTTAGCAGCAATCCCACTAAAAACCCTTTTAAAGTGCATGTCTGCTCTGATCCCCAGTGTACTAATGTGCTGCTGTAGATCAGTGTGATGCAGGGACAGGGAGCCTTCCTGGTGCCTTTGTCTGGACCAGGACCTGATTAGAACCATGCTGAGACCGTGTGGCCATAGGGGACTATGTTTTATATAACAGTTGCTATTGCATTATTGAGTTGTCATGCTACAGGGTTCAAATTTATTTTTTAGAAAACAGCATTATTCTTATAGAAAACTGCTCTAGAACATATTTTACACATATTTTTTACATATTTTACACAGACTACTATTTTTTGTTTCAGGCTTGTATAAAGACACCACAGCTATAACAAACTAAATTGTGATTTCTAATGATGTATCAATCAATACTTTGCTAAGACAAAGATCTTTTTTTATTGACATCGAACATTTGACATACTCACCGTTCTAAGTAATAAAAGCGGTGTATTTAATAAAAAATATATAACTGATTCTTTAAAACTATAGTGTATTGAAAAATATCATGTACATTGAATATTGGAGTATCGCAAAATTGTAATATTATTGTATTGTGGCCATGTATTGACAATTGTTTATAATTATGAGAGACCAGGTGAGTCCCAGACATAAAATTAAATACAACTTTACATAAATTTCACAATGAATTCCAAAATATAACCAATTAATTAGAGACAATTAAGACTCACAAATAACAAATGGTAAAAAATCATTATATATATATAAAAACATTTTTACAAAAGGGTACATTTTCTGTAAAAGAAGGATAAGTAGGGTTTAAAACTTCTATATTTTGTCTTTAAGTCTTTCCTCCATCAGCCTGCATGAGTTTAAGCGCAAACCCGTGTTCCACAAGCTACAAAAAGAAAACTTCTATAATCTTTCTATTAGCGGCGTTTGAAGCCCCTCAGCTGTGAAATAGAATCTGAAAAAAAGATCTTAAAACACGATAAATTGCTGATTATTCGCGTGCATCATTAATGTTAAAAGCTGATTCCATAATTGTATATCCCACAACTACAGAGTCAAAGATTGTTTGGTATCACATCAACAGCCTGTGATAATGAGTAAGCACACTTCGTACATGGTGCAAACTGATGAGGAAAGCCTAATTGGTTGACTTTTCCATGCCTAATGGATGATTCTCTTAATTAAAAAAGATACTGTACCAAATGCTGGAAATCAGATAGCGCATAAAGTAAATGCAGTTAATCAAATGTATGAGAATGAACAGTTCCAGGAAAGCCTAAATGAGATGGGTACGATATGATTTTGCTCCAATATTTATTAATTGCAAGTGCCTTTGGTTAGCAAAACAGAGCAGGTCTTATCTTCAAACTGCGAGGAAATTTCATCTAACCGCGTACACTGATCTCTCTTTTTCATGAACTGCGATGCATATGAAACAAGTCTTCAAAACAAGGCTTTAAAAACTTACCCAGTCAGGGTGCCTTTGAGGATATTTAATTAAAATCTAATCCTGCATTCATTAAGGCTCACATAAATTAAGCTGTCATTCATAAGATTTATGGATTCTCATTTGCATATTGCATACAATTCATCAATTACTCAAGTATGAAAGGAGCGCATTTCCCTTGGAGCTGCCTGCTAGCCTGCCAACATTTGAAATGAGAGAAAGAGCACGACTGTCAGGCATTCACTGCAAACTTTTCCCCACAATGTCTCCGCACTGATTAATCTCATTTTCTAGGCATCCCTTACAAGATTGTACACAGTCCAGCTGCACTTTTCAATTATTTCTCCTGTCCTCTCAACTAACTTTGAAAGCAGGACGAGCTAAATGTGGACTGGGGGCTACTTTAGTCTTTATGTATATAACATGTCTTTTTGCCAGCGTAATCATAAATTAGAGAACAGGGCTTTGGACATCCTAATGGAAAGGAAACGCAGTTGTTTTATTGCAAATCCCATCAGGCAAATATTCTGCATGCAATAATAGCATATTTCCTGTCACATTTACAGAGGGATACGTCCAGCAGGCATTCTGACAGAAGGAATGAATAGAGGCAGACTGAACAGATGAGAGAGAAAATGGCAGAAGCAAAACAAAAGAGAAGGTGCTGGTGGCATGGGGTGGAGTGGGGGGTACTAAACGAATAAAAACTCCCTTTTTGGAAGTGAGGCTATGGGAATCACAGTATGCAGTAAGTGCTTAAACCAACCGGAGCGTAAACGCATCTAAGATAAAAGGTCAGGCCGAAAAACAAACAGAGCACTCGTCAGGACGAATGGAATTAATTGACTCATTAATATGCATGGCTAATAAAGCTCGAAATCCTAAAACAAAAATCATTGTCAACCATTGGCTTTTAATGGCTCTTATTTTCAGCTTGAGAAGAGCCGGTCTACAGGGTGTATCAATCTTAGAAGGGGTGGAGCTCCTCTATACAGCAAACAGGCTCGGGGATAACCTCGCCGATGTTCGCTCATGTCCTCCCCAGCACACAAAGGCTGAGTTGTTCTGGTAGACGGATTAATTGAGAATTAATCCCAGTTTCTGGCAGTAGAACAGACCGGCAGTTAGAAGTGAAAGTCATCCTGAAGGGTAGTTAATTGGTTCCCCCCGTTGCAGAAGCTTTTGGAGACGAGAAATCAAGCTGCATTTTCATTAATCCTCCCCATTGTTTTGAGAAATTGTTGTGGAGAGTGACTTCAGATAGAGCCAATAGTTAAGGCTTTTAATTTGCTTTTAATTTGGCCAATGGGGTGACAATTAAAAGGCCCCAAAGAACAATAGCTGTGAAAATGATGTGTTCGATTGCCTCCTAAATGACTCTGAAATCAAAAACCAATAAGCAATTAATATACTGTACTCCACTAAGCACATCCAACCTGCTGCATCTCTCCAATATCGTTTTCACATCTCCATTAAAGCTTTTTTCCCCACAACTTTGGGAATAAGCGACGCAGCAGACAGCCGGATGTGATTAATGTCAGGTCTAAATGGACAGAGAGGAGAGGTGATGTAATCATAACACAAGACGACACCGGCGCTAAGAGCTGCATTGGGGATCGGAAGAGAAGGAAGAGGGCGAAATAGAAACAAATTAAAAATAAGACACAAACACGCTCAGAGTTCAAGCTAAACAGGAAGAGCGCCATGATTAGCATTAATTGCACTGAGGATTGGATTCCTGTGTGAAACATTAAACAAAAATTATTCTCTGTTTATTCGTTTTTTTTCTCCCTGACTTTCTTTTTCTCAATAATTAATGAAAAGTAAATACTTAGGAGTCCAAAAATGATCTGGGGAGGAAAGGAAGTGTTTACATAATCAAGGAGATTGTAACATGTCTCTTCCCACTTGCTTTGTCTGTATTTATCTGTAGCCTACACAAAAAGGTTAGGGCCTGTTTTCTCACTGTACCCCCAACGCAAGTAACAGTGCGCGTTCCCCTGAGCGCAGACTGCTGCTAACGGAGTGTTTGCATATTTAGATACAAGCGGCCCCTGTTTATGCAGCCTCACTCCCGGCTGCTCTAGTTCACTCCGACGCGAGCCCTGATCAATGTGGCCAGCTGTGCTTTAAATGCTGTTTACAACAATAACATTACGGCTAACAGAGCAGAGTGTTGCGTGCAGGCCAAGCAGGCGCGCACACACACACACACACACACACACTTCAGATGGAGCCCCCAAGCTTGCGCATTCCCAGACGAGCATTTGTACCGAGTTAAAGACAAATCAAAGTACTCGGCAAGAAAGAATTGGATTGCCGTTGCCTGTGATCCTTCCGGAAAGAATCTCTTACTGCAAAAGGAGGAAATAACAAGGGAGCTCAAAACTGGAGTCCCACGCTGAAGAGGCTTGGATTGAAACTGGCACATACCAGTTACAAGCTTTTTATTTGTCACAAGCGGTTTTGGCAGCGGATGCAAAACACACTGTCAAAATCGCTGGAGTTCCCACAAGCTGTACATGCGACAAGTGCTTTTGACAAACTGCTTTTACAAATAACTCTGGGTGAGACTATTGCATTCATAGGGACAGAAAAAGAGATCGTTTTACCACATAGGCCAACTCAGCAGATAACAATGCGAGGCTGCTGGTGTCCTCTTGCTTTGATGATATAATTCTTAATGTACAGCATGGCTCGACATAAATCTTATGGCCGAGCGTCACCTCACCTGAATTCTTTTCTCCCCTCTCTCTCTCCTGTGATGAATTGTTTGCTACATCTCGGAGACTAAAACCCTTCAACCTCTTCAAACCCGGGTTTCTAATAACGCGTAGGTACTGGGGAGAGGTGACAGCATGATGAATATCACAACAGACAGCTCCAATATGGGACAATTTTACCAGATCGATATCTCACTGCAATATCACAGAATAGGAGCAGATATTAGTCTACACAGTGTATTACAGATGGGGTACATTTCTTCTCCCTGCACTCCCGGTGAACCTCGGCCATATTTCATCCATGTCGCCGATGGTTTACACACTCACAAACGCTGTGGAAACTAATCATAGCATGGTAGCCGGCCACGCCAGATGCAACTGCTTAAAATTATCCATATGTGTGACGCCACCGTAACCCCCTCGTTCGACACGGCGATGGACTTGCAAATAAACTGTGAATCACTTTAGGAGGATGTTACAGAACATTATTTCAAGTGAGAATAAATGTTTTGTCACTTTTTAATAGAGAGGTTGCAAGGGCCTTCTCACGAGGGAAAAGCAGCTTTCACAGGCGAGTTGTTGTGCGTTTGTGAAAGCAGGAGAGTAAATGTCAAACAGATTTATTGCACTGCGTTGTTTTATGAAATATGATTCAAAAGTCTTCTTACTAATAGGTTTTAATTACGGTTTTATTTACTTTCAATTGGAGTAAGTAATGAATGCTTGGCCATGTGGGACAACCCTGTCAAGATATATAATGAACTGATAATTTGCAATCAAAAAAGTTTGCAAACTAAATTACTCTGATTGGTGTTCCCCGACATATCTTGACAAAGTTTCAACTGTGAGTTTTATCTCTTTAAAAAATGTATTTTCAATGAAGTAGTAGTTGGAAAGAGTAAAAATAGTTCATCTTTAATAGCCAGTGTGCTTCTGGGTTTACACAAATGGCAAAATCCGTCGTTGCAGTCTGATTTCTCAGTTAGAATGACTTGCGTTGGAGTCTGTGTTTCTTCTCTTCATTAGGATTTAATTTGCTGTAAATTACGGTTCAGGGGATTCGTCTCAGTACAAACATTTGTTGAGCCGTAGATGAATAAATCAATCACAAACAGCGGCTGGCAAATTAACTGACACTGTTCCCTTTGTGGAGCTCCATGCTGAACACTGTGGTCAAGTAACGTGTGCCTGAAGAAATAGAAAGAGACACCTTTTAGTTCCAGGGGACACACACGCATATAGAGCAGGGGGGGAGTGTGCAGACGATGCTAACTCGTAATATCTTCACTCTCCAGGGGGCCAGAGCTGAGGGGCCCTCTGCTGTCAGCTGCAATAGGACCACTCTTTTTGTGAGGACCCAAGGTTCGTTAAGGGCTATTAATGGAACACAGTATCCCTTGTGCACGGGACTTGTCAGTGTTTCATTAGGGACTGATAAACATATAATACATATGTGTCAAGCGCAGTGTGGGTGCAGTTTGACGCAGCCGCAGGAGGGAGACCGCCGTTTTTTGGGATTGCAGTGGTCCAGTCATTCCCATGCTCTACGCTGACAGTATTAATGATTTCAGACAGAAGGATGAGTGAGGGGGACACAGAGGGATGGGAGAGTCTGCTGCTGGCATTATGGAGGAGAAGTCAATTACAGGGATGCACTTTGGCAAACACTGAAATGTATTATACTCTTGAATGGTGATCTAAGTAGAAGCGTTTTCTTGGGTCGATACGCAGGCGAGATGAGAAGCGCTGCCATATCCCTGCTGTACGTATAGTGAGCTCAAATGCGGAAGAAAAAGAAATGCATCATATTCAATTAAATCGCTTTTTCACCACTACTGAACAAATCAGCCCACAGCTGGGACTCTGGGTCTAGTTCACAAAGTCCTTTTGATCATTTTGTGGCAGTAAGAGAGTTTGGAGTCCCATGGAGTATGGGACCAAGCTGATCTTATTATGATAATTGGGACACATCAACTTCAGATAGCACTAATGGAGTGAGATTTCAGTGATCAAGAGCATGCATTTGACTGTGGAAGCCTGTACACTTTTTAGAAGGAGACATTACGCAACACTCTGGTTCTGTTCCCAGTAGGCTGTTGCGCTTTTAGCTGCAGCTATACTCTTCTTTACACTTGACTGTTACTGATGGAAGTTATATCTATTTCCTCTTGAGTGAGTAATTGGTTACCGTGACCATTAATCAGTTAATCTCCTCTTTTTTACTAAAGAGAAATATCAAAGGTTCCATAATTAAAAACGTGTCAGGTGAAAGTCCAACGTGCTTCCTGCACTGTATGTTCTCACATTGGCCGCCTTTGTTCGTCTTATTAACCTCCTCTGTGCTCAGCGCGCCTTTAAATGAAATCTTTAGCCCCTTACATGTGAAATTAAAACTGCCCTCCCTTGAGCGCTTTTAATTATTCTTCTTCAGGAGAAACTTGCACTTTTGTCAGGATGGCCTTTTTTCCCAGCTCACTCCTACTCAGTGACCAGGTCTGTCATGCTTCAGTCCTCCCTCCTGCCCACTGCTCGCCTTTGCCTCCTTTTCTCTACTTGCGCGGCTCTGTTTAATTCTCACCTTGCTCTGCCCTTGTCATCAAGCCGTTGAAGCACAAAGCCAGGAGCAAGGGAGTGTTTACTCATTTCCCCACTACATTACCCCTCCTATTAATCATCGCATGGAAACTTCTGGACACTGAAACATCTCTGCAGCGATGCCCCAGCTGCCCCCATATGCTAACAGGGCCAAGATGCACATGGAAAAAAGGTGTTATGAAGAGCATCCAGTATCGCAAGTTTGTGCTTCTGAGAAACACTTCATAAGGCAGCTTAAGTTATTTCCACTTTGTCTATTTTCTGGGCTCTATAATCTAATTCTGATTCTTGTTAAAAAGAAACCTGAAGTAAACATGAGTTTGTTGACATTGAAATGCATCATTCATTATGTTCACACAGGACAGGCAGAGGTTAGTGTCACTAATTAATCAAATTTAATTGCATGTAAATTGTATTTTTAATGCAGATGAGAAATATACAAAGCTGTTTAATTCATGCAAAGAAAGCCGCCTCTTGTTTCCCTTGGCTTGTTTTATTTGCAAAGATCAGAGAGTACAAGAAAGTGTACACAAGTATCACTAAACGCTTCTTAAGCATCAAGGATCTGCATTCTTTTTAATCATGACTTTGAAAGTAATCTACAAAAATAAAATTAAGGGTGAAAATATATATTGCAGGAGAATTTAATTTGCGTCCGTACTGCTCTGCGAACAAGGCAGGGCTGCTCCAAAGGATTCTTATAAAATTCAATTAACACACCAACAGCTTTTCTTTTCTCCCCTGCCCTAATTCCCACATTCCAGCTGAAATGACTGCATTCTGAGCGATTATGCTAACCGCTCGGAGTGCACAATAAATTCACAGGTCTGAGAACGGCTGTAACGAGAGCTCCTTAAATATGGGAATGAGACGTTTGAGAAGATGGATCGCCGTGGGCCAGCGGTCGGACGGTAGTGGGCAGGGGAAACTTGTTTGCGAAACACATGCTACTGCTGCTTCATTGCCCCTAATGAGCCAGTATGGACATAAGTAACATTATCATTAATGAGTGAACCCCTTTTCACCACAGTCTCCAGAATTCCTCTTTTATTGGATCGCCTAAGGCACCCGGCTGCAGGTGCCATATTCAGAACAGAGGGGGGGAAAAGCTGGCAAAATATTGAAAACTCAAATAAAAGAGAAATGTAAATAGTTTTCAGAGAGTTTGCCCAGGGAACAATGGCCCCTTATGAAACAAGTGCGACAGAGGGAGAGAGGACAGGACTGGCGGGCCGGGGGACGGCACTGGTGGGGGCTGGAGGGATGATCCAACACAATGTGGCCCTTCTCCTAAAGCAACTTGTTATCAGGCGCTACGCAGAGCCCCCATTCAATCTGCATTTAAATACATTTCAGTCCACTCACTCATTTGCATTCATTTCTCCCATTATATTTGAAAATGGCCAAATGTCTAGCCAGGACAATGTGGGAGCCTATCACAGGCCAGGGGAAGCCCACACCTGATGCCAATTGAAGCGGCTTGGATCTATTCAGCGCTGTGTTGTGATCTGACAAGTCCAGCTCTTCCTCGTCCAGGAGACTTTTCAATTGGATCTGCTCTTGGTGACAAAATTGTTTTCCACATTGAGTTTGTTTTTTTCCCTTTTGTACTTTTATCTATTTCGCCCCCGTTTCTCTGTTCTCTCACCCTTTCCCTCGTCGGCAAGCCCGGGTGTCTATTTAGGAGCCATGGGAAAAGTAGAGGCAAATGATTCTCAGTGGCTTCTGATTTCCACTATTTGTTCAGCATTAGGCCCACTTATCTATGAAAGAAAAAGCAACATGTGGAGAGAAAGTGACAGGCAGAAACTCCGCTGCTCTAACAGGGCTATTGTGTGCTCAAGATCTGCATTCAAACAAGAGGGGCCCTCTAAGTCTCTCCCTTGCGCTCGCTCTATAAAATGTGCGCATACTTGTGTGTTGCAGTCAATTACTGCTGCTAATCTGTACAGCAACGGAGAGTAAATATTTCATTACCTTTTCAAATAAACAGTTGGTCAGAGTTGTTGAAGTGTCATCTACGCAGAAGAAAGGAGCGCCAGCGATTACATTCACCGGCTTCATGATACCACCAAGTTTGTGAAGTGGATACTTTGTGCTGGGAGTACACCAGCGGAACAATTAGGACTTGGGTTCGGTGTCTTGAGTTGAAAAGCATGGCTGAAGTGGGCAGTCGTTTACAATACACCACTTAAATCATTCATTTATTCCCACTATTATTCTGCATCTTCATAATCCCTAGCGCCCACTTGTTGGATGGTTGTGTTTCTCATAGGAGGGGAGAAAAAAGTTGGAAGGGGGGGACTTGTTTTGGATGGTGACATAGTTGGTAGCATAGAGGGAGATTAGCAGATGAAATAATGCAAGAAGTGGCCAAGGCGGGAGAAGATTGGAGGGTGGGTGTACTGGCGACTGGTGGGGGGTTGACAGAGAGATCCCAGAGTCTACTGCTCATTAATCACTGCAACGTCTTTGACCTTTCATTTGCCAAGGGCGCAAAGAGACGAGGAAGACTGCGGAAGAGGAGGGGGCAGGATGGTGGCCGCTGGATCGCTGCTGGTCAGGGGGGGAAAAACGTCAAGACTTGGAAGACGAGGCCAAAGAAGAGATGACCGAGGCTGAGCTGGGCAGAGTAAGCGCACCAAGTTCGCGGCCGCCACAACACATTCCTAATGAAGAGTGAAATTAATCAGCTTCACAGCCTGTTAGACGAATCAGGCGTTTCCCTCTCGCCGCAGCCCTTAGGAGGTATCAGCTGCTTGGCTTCGCTTCACCTCGACTGATAAAAGCCCAGATAGGCCCCATGCCCATTTACACATGTTATTTAAGGAATTAAAAAGATGTCCGCCATCCGTTCACACTAGTAGCTTTGCACCACTTTCCAAGCTGCAAAGCGGTGTGAGTTTGCTGGCGTATTTTTAGCGTTGATCCAGGTGGGAATGTGAACTATACAGGAAAATCAGCCAGGCGAAGAACGCACACAACGGTTATACACTTGACACTTTGCTGAAGCAATTGAAGAGGAGCAAGTGTCTGCGTATGCGGCTGCTGTGACAGACTGGAAATGAAAAAAAGGCAAGAGTAAGTGACAACTGTATAAGCAGCTTTGCAAGGCTTGACTGATATGGGGAGAGACACCTGTTATACATCATTACATCTCCATTGTTTATAGCAACTTGGAAACGCACTCATGTAATTAGATGATAAAACCAGCGTGTTTCACCACATGGAAATTGTAAATAATTAAGCTACAAATAAGCACACATGGAAATAAGCTGAACGTGGGCTAATCAACGCTAATAATGACGCAGCCGCAATCAGCGCAGAAGTAATGAGCAATATAGTTTCGCGTTGAATGCGGTGGACAGATATTAATATACATTTAAGATTATTTTTACCACTAATTGATGTTCAAGGTTAATCTAATCAGTCCAATTGTACCTCTGAAGTGCCTGCTCCAGTTTAATTGGCTATTTTTATTGCCTCAGTGAGATTTTAATTGAAACCAAAAGGGATCTAACAACAACTGTCACATGTTCGAGTCGAGGGAATAGTTATAAATATGTGACAAAATATATGAATTAATAATGAGATTTCTTAATGCGTTATGGTATGTGTCTCGGAAACAGATTCCAAGCAAGATAATAACAATTATCTCGTTAATACATTTTTGTACATTAAATAAATCAAATACGGTTTGAGAGAAGTTGAGACTGCAAGTAACTCAGTAATTTAACTCATTACAAAAAATACCCATCTTTTATTATATCACTAATTGCAATCAAAGTAACTCAAGTTACAAGTAAATATCAATCAAGATATTGATTTAACCAATATCATAGGCCGACACTAGATTAGATGTAGCTAAATCAACCCAGATATTCAATACCAGTTACAGTATCACGTCCCTAGAGTAAAACTTACCAATGTTACCTGACAAAGTCGATACTATATTTTGCTATAAACTGCAAGAAAAAGTAAAACTGCAGATGCAATTTCAGTGGTTTTGTTCTATAATAAATCAGTTTGCTCCAATGTTACAGGGAGCTAATTACTTACGCACACACCTTTACAAATACAGTGCCTTGCGAAAGTATTCGGCCCCCTTGAATCTTTCAACATTTCGCCACATTTCAGGCTTCAAACATAAAGATATAAAATTTTAATTTTTTGTCATGAATCAACAACAAGTGGGACACAATCGTGAAGTGGAACGAAATTTATTGGATAATTTAAACTTTTTTAACAAATAAAAAACTGAAAAGTGGGGCGTGCAATATTATTCGGCCCCTTTACTTTCAGTGCAGCAAACTCACTCAAGAAGTTCAGTGAGGATCTTTGAAGGATCCAATGTTGTCCTAAATGACTGATGATGATAAATAGAATGCACCTGTGTGTAATCAAGTCTCCGTATAAATGCACCTGCTCTTTGATAGTCTCAGGGTTCTGTTTAAAGCGCAGAGAGAACCATGAAGACAAAGGAACACACCAGGCAGGTCCGAGATACTGTTGTGGAGAAGTTTAAAGCCGGATTTGGATACAAAAAGATTTCCCAAGCTTTAAACATCTCAAGGAGCACTGTGCAAGCAATTATATTGAAATGGAAGGAGTATCAGACCACTGCAAATCTACCAAGACCCGGCCGTCCCTCCAAACTTTCATCTCAAACAAGGAGAAGACTGATCAGAGATGCAGCCAAGAGGCCCATGATCACTCTGGATAATATGCAGATAACTACAGCTGAGGTGGAAGAGTCTGTCCATAGGACAACAAACAGTCGTGCACTGCACAAATCTGGCCTTTATGGAAGAGTGGCAAGAAGAAAGCCATTTCTCAAAGATATCCATAAAAAGTTTGCCACAAGCCACCTGGGAGACACACCAAACATGTGGAAGAAGGTGCTCTGGTCAGATGAAACCAAAATCGAACTTTTTGGCCACAATGCAAAACTATATGTTTGGCGTAAAAGCAACACAGCTCATCACCCTGAACACACCATCCCCACTGTCAAACATGGTGGTGGCAGCATCATGGTTTGGGCCTGCTTTTCTTCAGCAGGGACAGGGAAGATGGCTAAAATTGATGGGAAGATGGATGGAGCCAAATACAGGACCAGTCTGCAAAAGACCTGAGACTGGGACGGAGATTTATCTTCCAACAGGACAATGATCCAAAACATAAAGCCAAATCTATAATGGAATGGTTCACAAATAGACGTATCCAGGTGTTAGAATGGCCAAGTCAAAGTCCAGACCTGAATCCAATCGAGAATCTGTGGAAAGAGCTGAAGACTGCTGTTCACAAACGCTCTCCATCCAACCTCACTGAGCTCGAGCTGTTTTGCAAGGAAGAATGGGAAAGAATTCCAGTCTCTCGATGTGCAAAACTGATAGAGACATACCCCAAGCGACTTGCAGCCGTAATTGCAGCACAAGGTGGCGTTACAAAGTATTAGCGCAAGGAGGCCGAATAATATTGCACGCCCCACTTTTCAGTTTTTTATTTGTTAAAAAAGTTTAAATTATCCAATAAATTTCGTTCCACTTCACGATTGTGTCCCACTTGTTGATTCTTGACAAAAAAAATAATTTTTATATCTTTATGTTTGAAGCCTGAAATGTGGCGAAATGTTGAAAGGTTCAAGGGGGCCGAATACTTTCGCAAGGCACTGTATATACAATAGTGTCTCATACAAAAAGTAACTCAGAGTTACTAAAAGTAGTGCAACTGAATTCTATTTCTACTTACAGAACGTTTGAATCTTGAATTTTCATCCGTGATTTAATAGATGGACTTTCATTTTGAAGTCCAATTTTCACTTTACTTTGTCTTTACAGAGTATAAAGTGACGATCATGAATTATAATAGGTATTCTGTCAGCCATAAACACTTAGAATACAGGCCTCACTTGGTGCTATTTTAGTGGAATAAAAGGTTTCTATCTACATCTACAAAGAAACCTGAGCATTAAAAAGTGTCATTGATTCAAAAGGAGAGATTACATTGTGTCTGACAAAAGCGTGAACATTTCCACAAGTCGCGGATCAAATTCTGCACCAGAGCAGCAGCCATTGATGATATCGATCAGTATCACAGTTACTACGAAAATATGAAGTATCATTTGGTGCTTTGAAAACGCTCTTCTGCTCCTCAAAGAATTCATGGAGGATTTGCGCCACGTCTCTCCCTCTGTACAGTGATATTTGAGGTAAATTGCTTATTAATTGCACACTGGCTTTCTGCTGACAGATCCACTGAGGACTTGGAGGCACAGAAGTGGATTACTGTTGTTGCATGTACGGAATGACACATCCTCTCTCGCACCCGTTTAAATATCAGACCTATTTTCTGTCTATAGCTGCGCTGAATGTAAAACTAAATATGGAGAGGATATAATAAAGTTGCAAGACAGAAAACAGCTATTGCTACAGCAACCAGGAGTGGAAAACCCCAACTACTCATGCCTGACATGTGTAAAAGAAACAAAAATAATCTGCCGTCAGTAGAATGTTCAATGGCTCCTATCACACCGGCTGTGATAAAGAGTTGCTTCAGGAGGACGGCTCTGTTATGTGAGGGGCTCAGTGGATTGGAATGCCTGCTAATTGTCATCAGAAATATGTGGTGAGCCTTACGATTTCTGGCATTGCTACGTACCTTTGGCGAAGGACATGCCACAAGGGCTGAAGCAAAACAAAGATTAATGAACAGTGTTGAATCGCTGTAATGCCATGTCAACAGAACCATACATTTCATTACAGAGGTCAGCAGTGCCACTGTGCTAATGCCAATGCAAAAACATTTTCTCGGCCGCCAGCTCTTCAGCTCAGGCTGCAGCTGAAAAGTGGAGATAAACATTTTCTTGTACAATGATATTTCACTGCTGCTGTGATTATGTGGAGCTATTTACAGGGACTGGACTCTCCATTTCAGACAAACACGCAAAGTTCACCAGTGAACAGAGGTGACAGCAGAAAAAATGTATTCATTGTCAGCCTAATTCAACGTGTCAGTAAAACCTGATGCTCTAAACAGAAGCAATCCGCCCCTTTTAAATAATTGATATTTCCTGATTAAATGTGGCAGTTTGGAGATAATGAATTCTTTATAGTCTGCCTAGAGCAACTCCACAGCTCTGCCCTGTATGACAGCTTTATGGGGTCTTTTTGCCCAAATTTTGAAAGTTTAACCTATGTAGATCAATGTGCTTCCTTAAAAGAGTTTAATAAATTAAAGTGCAGGGGGCTTTTTTCCTCAGCGTGCAGAAAAAGCTGATGAGACAGGTTTAGTTTAATCTCAGGCAATAGAAGTCATTAACCATTCTCCCAGGAATTAAAATATAGCTTGCCCTTTTCTTCTCTCACTTATCATTAGCATCACTTTAATCTCCTCGCGTTTCACACTGCTATTTTAATCATTACTTACTGCCTTTTGACAACTGAAGAACATGGCTTCTTCTCACTCAGGCAATATCCTGATTTTACCTGACAAAATATAGGACAATCATTTTAGAATATCTAAATTACCTCTTCCTCTTTTTGATTCTTTTGACTAGCTCACTTCAGTCATCAGAAGGTCTATTTATATATCCAAATGTAGCAATGAAAAGTCAATCCCTACATGAGCAAATGCCTTCAACTATGCTGTTATTAAAGTAGAAGAGGTTAACAAAAATAGAATAATATATATCTGTATTTGAGAATCAATTAGTGCTGTATATCTCATGTTATTTTAATGGCTGGTGGATTCACATATGGTCCTATGTGGGTCAAGTCGGTGTTGGGGGTGTACTGTATTTGTCTGCCCTTGAATCAATGAGCATTTATAACACAAAGCTCATATCTGCAGCACAGTATATAAATAAAGAATTACGGCCAGTCTCTCAATGACAATGACAGATGTAGGGCACAGTTTTCCAACTTTTGTTTCTTTATTGTTTAAGCGAACAGTGCGAGTGGACAATGGGGCTGAATCCAGAGAATGACTCAAATGAGACAATAGATGTGGAGCTTTTGTTTCCTATAATATGTCTGTTTTCTGCACGGTGAAAGTTGGATAACATACAATCTTAGAGGTCACTGTACATTTGAATATTTTATGTTGAAGCAGAATTAATACTGCTAAGTGAATTAGGCAAATGTTACCTCTTAGCATCATTACATTTCAATCGAATGATTTAACAGTAATCCATCCAAAGCTAGTGTAGCTCTCTCTTAAAATACATGAAATTGAACTAATCTGCTTTTCCTTTGCTGTCTTTGTAAAATGGTGCCAAGATTAAAGGCATTACCGAAGAACAGAAACCCCCAGTCTTTTAATTTAGTGTTCAATTACTTAATCCTGTAATACAATTTGATTTCTGTCCTTAAGTGGATTCAGTTTTACTGTGGTAACAGTAATAAAAACACAGTACAGATTCACAGAACTGTGTGTTGCTCTTGAGAACAAGTTGTCAGAGAGCGCACAAGCAAATGAACATAAAACCTCGTTGTCCCAGTTCAAATCCCATTTAACCCCTGCATTTCAAAATCACCACTGAAGTTGTTCTCTAAACGGTCTGGAGCAGTTTGTGAACATTACAACAATAAACCCCCCTCCTCTCACATCTAAAAGAAGCTGGATTCATTTGTGATCTCTATCCAAGTTCAAAGGCAAAGTTAGAGTGATACTTCAAAGACGCCTGTAATCAAAGACACGCAGCTGTTAAAACAATCTTTTGTTAGTTCATTGTCTTCAAAACCCAACTCTTCACAAAATCCCCAAATGAAGGGAAGCAGAATCAAATAAGTTACATTCAATCATTCCGAGAGGGAGGCTTTGGTGTCATGCTCCAATAAATGCAACTCTCAAAGATTTACAACTATTTACAGCAGCTGAACTGGTACAATAGGAGTGTATCCTGCTGCGGGATAAACTAGCACGGAGCTCTTAAATAATGACACCGGCCCCAGGCACAGTCAGATTGGGCCTTAAACAAAAGTGCGTTTGACAATGAATCAACTGCTTATGAAGGTTGTGTAGTATGTGATGTAGTCCTCAGTGAAGAGCTCTGGACGCTCTGCAGTTCTGTGGCCGGCTGCACGCTGTCAGGACATTTCCTCCTTCAGCTGAATGAACAATCCCTATCACTGCTGTCTGTGTGTGAGACAGCACATGTATGGTTTCAAGTCGCCACCATTAAGACAAGCTGTACACAAAAGGTTTTTAATCAGACTGCAACTAATGATTGTTAAGCTAATTGTTTAACATACCAATTATTGGTTTGATTAATGTATTGTTTAAAACATAAAAGGCCTGCGCACATTATAACAGTTTAAAACGGGTATGCATTTTGAAGATGAGCTGGTTGAGAACATCAACATAGATTATTATTTCTAGACAAAACATTCAAAAAACACAAATAATGAGTCATGATTGTTTTTCCCAGCAGATGCCATGTTTTGAGCCTGTGTTTATAACAAGAAAATTATTTGTTGACAAGAATAGGTCCAAAATTTTGATATAAAATTGTTGTAATTAATCAGTGAACTTGGTGCAAAGTAATCATTAGTAGTAAAAATATATTTTACACATTTATTTTTGCCCAAAATGTTCAACAATGCATCAACTGGTTTAAAGAGCTGGCTGAATTTGGAACTTGGACTATGACTTGAATTTCCTTTGATGTAATTTAATCATGTGATTTCCTAAAATAGCCAGTAGCTTCTCTGGTTCACTTCTGTCAAAAAGTTCTTTTCAAATAAACAAGTTGCTATTGTTACTCATTGGTGTTGCCATTTTTCTGCATGCCAAAGCAGGTACATAGAGGAGTAAAAGGAGCTTTGCCAGTCCATTGGTTTGGGCTTAATTTTTTAATATGCGTTAGCGCCTAGCTTTAATCCGCCTCTAATGTACACCGTCAGGGGTTACTGTTGAGATAGAGAAAGAAACTGTCAATCAAAGGCCTGGTCAAATTATAGCCCGACTCCATTAGGTTTAAAATAGAGCGATGAGGTCTAGCGTGAGTCAATCAAATCATTTAAGGACGGCTGTTACGGTTATTATGTTCTACTTGTTATGGAACCTGCGCTTAACCTTTATTACTATCTCTGGCCGCAGCGCAGTGAACCGCACCTGTTGTTTTCAGATGAAATGTTATTACAATTTTCCAAGAACACAGATTCAGATCTCGCATGCAGAGATTGTGTACACTTGAGAGCCATCTGCGATTCGGGGAAGCAGAGAAGACTCTTTTTGTCATTTACCATAAAAAGTTGTTTGAAGATGAAGAAAATCATAGACAAGACATAATGGCACTACCGCTGTAAATCTTCTCTATCACGCACTCATTTACATACTGATGTGAAGCCTTCCGGAACTAAAATAAATAAATAAGTGAAACTCAATGAGTGTGATGATTTTTTTAAATACGAGGAAAGAGATCTTTGCATCTTATTTGCATGAACAAATCTTTGATTTGTAACAACTAAAAATATTGTTTTTGTGAAAATATTGTTCTATTATTTCGGTTAGCTGGGTCAATTGACTTACCTGTGGACAGGAGAACAACCATGGTCGGCAGGGCAGCACATGAAAAACAAAGAGAATGAAGATTAGTATGCGAAAAATTCCTTTCATAGAGTAACTTTGTAAAAACAAGAAAGCATAACGTCTTTCATGTCGAGATTAAAGAAAATCACACTGTGCATTTTGTTTTGGGCACAACTCCTTCAGTGAGTGGAATTGCCAAAGACGACAAAGCAGATGCATCTGTTCTGCTAGGCTTGGACAAGTATCTTTGGAGGGAAAATCTGTAAGTGAATAACAGGCCAAGTGACAATATGCGTAAAATGAAATACTGTGGAAACATTCTCATTTTGGCTGTTTGTAAACATGACATGAGCCGTGTGACTGCCAGCCGCACTTAACACACACTTCGGCAACAACAGAAAAGTGGAGGCAAGACAAATTGCCAAAAATGACATTATCATTTCTGTATATGTCACATGGCGAGGAGATCTATGTCAGGCTTTGAAAGGGAAGTGCTGGAGCTGTGTGTGTCTGTGTTACTGAACATTCGTGTGTGTCTGACCTGCTCCATCTGGAGGATTGGAGCACTCTGGGGCTGTCACACAATGGGGAGACGAAAGCCCGCTGAAGGATAACAAATGACTTCATGGCAAAACAGCCATTGAAATTCTTTCAGTATGTGGCATTAAAAACAACTGAACAAATAGAGATAAGAAGGTGGGTAGGATTTGAAATGAGATTTTTTTTCACTCACTCCACTCTCCCTTCCTCTCTGCCTCAGCTTAAAAGCTAAACAAAACAAATGGAGCTTATTACTGCAGATTACCTTACAGTGGACAGATTCACCGCGTGAGGCCTAGTGTAAACAATGACTTTCTCTCCCTGTACTAACTATGTGCCATTTATAACAGTGAGCAATCATATCCATGTTGCCTAAAGATAAAGAGGAATATGTCCCGGCCAGCAGTTTAAAAATATAATTGTTTGAAGGGTTGTTTCTATGTGAGTTACCATAACAAAGACTGATAAAGCCATTAGACCATGTGTTATATTATTGCTTATATCAGGACTGCAATAACAAAGAGGCCCAAAGGAGACATATATCTTGTTTAAGGACCAAAGGAAAAACTAACACCACACCTAAACTGAAAAGATCCTCTGAAAATGTGGAAGTCAGGATCCTTTCAGTTTTGTACAGATTCTAAAACACACCAAGAAAATCACTTGTAAAACTGTACAGATTACAACTAAAGAGCTATTCTCTGGAATAACCACAAAAATATATCATAGGTCTTGGTCATATGGCAATAAAAATCCAATTTTGGTCTCATCCTTTTGTCAATATCCTGTTTTGTTGAGATGTTGTCATATTGTGATTTGGTAACACTTTATATATTTACTTCACACTCTCCTCCTATTGGTCAGTTCTTATCATGCTTTGAGTGAGTGACAGTTGGATGCAACCAAGCACACAAGAGTGAACTGTCAAGAGGATATCAGCATTCATAATAATAATGAATACATATATACTAGTATTTTATAAAACGTTTTAATTCAATAAAAACCGTTGATAAAATGTAAATTATTAAAAATCAATTATTTTAAGGATTTAAGGATTGTGTAAGTACAAGACATCCAAGTCATTTTTGAGCAAAATACAGAAATCCATATCCAAATACAAATTAATTCTAATACTAATTCTTCTCTCTAAGAGTTGAGACCAAAACATAAAAAGAGGCGACATCTTGTATGTAAATATTGACATATTTACATACAAGAATGAGAGGATGTAGTCAATATGCAATCAAAAGCTTTGAGGAGAAACTGAACATTATATATTAGCCAGTTAGATTAGGCACAGAGAACCAGCCTAAATTTATCAAGCGACCTGGTCGGCCGAACAATCAGGCCTTAAAGAGAACAAAAGCCCATTCCAAATAAATTCCCACTGTATTTGTGCTGGGATTTGATTTACTGGCCTGTGGGGAGGCACCATTTGGTAGCACAAGAAGAGGCGGGGAGAGGTAGGTGGTGTCTGAGTGCCGAGTATGTCTATGCATGTGTGTGTGAGTGCGTATGTGTCTTCATGTGTGCGTATGAGTGTGTCTCCATGTCTGTCTGTGAGTGCGTTTGAGTGTGTGTGTGTGTGTGTGTGTGTGGGAGGGGGCTGGGCACCAGGGGACGGTGGGTAGGGGGGCGCTCATGTGCCAGAAGTGTTTATTGTGTCATGGTGATTTATTGAGTGAGCTTCATTTCACTGAATGTTCTCAGATATTTATTTCCCTAAAGGCCCCACAAAGATATGAACAGGCCTGCATCCACATATGTCATCATTGCCCATTTTACAGCGTCAGGAGATTTCTCTCAAACTAAGAGGGGGAAGAAAAAGAGGGAAGCACAGAAGCAGCTAGTGGCGATCAGAGCACCTCTCCATCACAGCCCTGTAAACAATGGTACCGCAGCAACACGGAAATGGCTTTTTACAATATGGCTGATGACTTTTTAGCATCTCTCCCTCCTCCTTAGCGCATTCAGTCCTGCCAAATACATACTTACTAAGCATACATAATTTAGAAGCAGACTTTGAATGCCCACTCAGCAAGGCTGCACGACTCTGAAGGAAGTCTTTGATACTCTTTCAACCTCTTTAAGCAGAAATTCAGGGCTCACCTGGAACAACCTTATAAATGATTAATAACTTTAAAAATCTTATTCACTAAATATGGTGGGTTAAAACTGTAACGGTAACAGTTCAATTCTTTCTTCTGAAAACTTTGATAGCTTGATGTCAGTTACCTGACTTTTCCCGTCCAAAGGGCCATACCGTGTCAATGGCGAGTTGCTATCTGCTTGATTTTTATTCTGTGGGGGTAGAGTGTGGGTGAGGTGGCCAGATGGTAGGAGTCTTTGATTCTCCAGATGGCTGTTCTGTGTGGTGCTCAGTGACACTGGGCAGGCTCATTGACATGCTGCCTCTCTCCCTCCCTCCTTCTCTCGCTCCCTTGTCTCCTCGCCTCCTCTTCCTTCACCTCCTCCTCCGACATAGTCACTGTTACGAAGATGGATACCAGCCCCCTGGCCTCTAGTGTCAAATGTCAATGTTTGGGACCATATTGATGATACCCATTTGCTACTGTCAAATCTAGTAAATTGTCTATAGAGGTGTCTCCTATTGAAGCCGTAATGACTTGACAGGTACCAGCACTTATTCTGAATAAGCTTTGAACATGCAAGGTGCTGTTTAGAGCTGTGTTCTATTTTCCATAATATTTCAGTAGGATAATTCAGAAGGTGAGAATTACAATATTGACTGCTGACTTTGAGGAAATTGTCATTTGAACCTACATCATTATTTTTCGGTAGAAGGAACACACACAGGACCTTAGTCTCTGCTGGAAGTGAATTGACATTCATGCACATCCAAATCAGCCAGTTAAGAAAATCTTGGCCTAATTTGAATCGAACCAGTTAATACAGTGTTTCAGCAGAGAAGCTGAGCCATATCTGCTTTTATTCTCTGACCCCTGGTGCACCGCTCCTTTTGGGGTCAGATCATCATTACCATAGTGCAAGCTCAGAGTCTGTGTTTCTGTGTGCCTTTAATTAATGTGTGTTTATGGGGGTCCACAGGAGTGAGTGCACTTAATGAAACATTGCTACGGAAGCCTCTGGGGTCCAAAAGAGACAGCTTCTCTATTGTGCTGCCGATTCTTACAGGCTGTAAACACTTAATTGATCTGAGGAGCGTGTTTGAACGCCCATTCAGGGGAAATTCTTTTCGAATTGGGAGGGCTCATTATTACTTTTCGACTTCTCTTTTGGGGGGTTGATATAAAATGAAGTCTTAATATTAGGCAGTATCTGCAGTATCTGTTAAATAAAGATGTGTATACAACAGGGCATTCACAGACAAGTTGACTCATCGACTCACGTCTGCTGCAACTAGTCGAAGGATTAACCAAAGCATGTTTATGACAAAATGGGGCGACAGAGGCTCAGTTGGTAGAGGATTGGCCTTCGGGCCGGAAAGGTTGTGGGTTTGAGCCCACCAAGAGACCTAGTTCACGACTCGCACTGATGACTGCTGTCGCTGTGTCCTTGGGCAACCCCACTTTGCCAGAAGCCCCTGCTGGAAGATCAAAGCTCCTGTGGACTCACCACCTGCAGAAGGATCAGTGAGGGGCTGGTGCTTTGTGTACTGGGTGCAGCTCTGACTGCCACCCCCTGACCCAGAAATGGATTAAGGGGAGGAAAATGGAAGGATGGATGGATGGATGTTTATGACAAATCTCATGTCTAAATGTTACTGCAACATAGTTAACTTTTGTTTGCTCTAATTTGTTTGTATTATAGGCTACAACAATAATAAGCGACTGGTCCCTCCGAACGGGACTGGAGCTGATGTTTTGGAAATTCTTGCTCGCCACAGCTTAATACAAGTAGATAAACCAGATTTGTTAAGATCGAACTCATGCCCTGTGTCCCAGTCTGCTAACACTTCTCCCCGACATGGATCTCATTGTAATCTCCTGCATTCGGGTGCTCACCTACGCGCCTGGTTCGGTTTGCCTCCCACTGTTGAGCGCTCCATAGACCACATGGGGAGCGCTCTCTTGCCTATGGTGCTCTTTTCCCGCTCTGTAGAAAGTATTCCACTGCTGCATTACTGCTGCCTCTTTCCCACTTGACCTGTCTCAGCCAACACGCATAGTTTCAATATTTCTATAGTTTCTGTAGTTGTCTGTGTCATGGAGTTGATCACTCCTATACAAAGTTTTAGTATCAATTTTCTCTCAGGCTCTGTGGGTTTCCCCTTGACAGAGGAGTTAGGAAATACTGTTGCGTATATGATGCGACAATTGGCCTGGACTAGTTGACTGCTAAAATGCACTTTTGGTGATTGCCCTAGTATACAGTGCATGTCTCTAAATAGTTGTCTGCATATTTCAGCAGTGGTGATGATACTGGGAATGATCTCTTGTTGTGATGTCATGTCTGGGGAAATGGCTGCTGCTATAAAAAAGAGAGGAGGTCCCTGTTTTGCGCTGGATTGCTGCTCTTGTCTCAGAGACTGATGGTGTGTGCGTGAGTGCGTGCATGTGTGTGTGTGTGTCCATGTGTCGGTGTGTGCAGTGGGGCCGATGACAGGGGCCACGGCCTCCACACCCGGGGGACCGCCAATGAGAAAGAAGCATTTCCTCTAACATTCCATGGGTCACAAAAACAATTTGCCCAGAGAAAAGTGGCTAAAAAGGCACAATACTGCACAGCAGAGCTCTGGGAAACCAGCTTAAGTATCTGCCAGGGGCCCTTACACTCTACACCTGCAGTGAGAGAAGACCAAACGTGGAAGTAAGAAATTAAGTACGAAACTATATGTTCAAAATATTAATGTGTAGGCCGGACACCGCAGTAATTAAAACATTTGCAGTGTGTATTCAGAAATGGTTATGCATAGGAAGAAACAAATTCATTTTTCATGCTCTAGCGGCTTTGTGATTACTGTTAATCGAGAACACAGAATGATTCCCTACTTCATTACCCTGTACACATACCATGTCTGGCACTGCTACGTGACCAAAGTCTTCTCTTTTTTCCAAATGTATCCACTCCACTTCAGCCCATTTTATCTCAATCTAAACATAGACAATCAGCGTTCACATGATTATCAGTTGGGCTTTAATCAGTGCAGAGTTTGCCCCCCTGGAGAACATTCACAATGACATAACATGGGGTCAAGTGAAACTCAGAACTGGAATGCTTTAGCCCTGCGCACTACACCTCCGAAGATAGCGACAGATTTAGTGTTGCTGGAGCGCTTCGGATCCTCTCTTTTTCTCTCTCTCACACGCATCCAAAATGGGCTCACTTCAGGGACAGGTAAAACAGAACAGACCGGACATTTCTCAAAATACTCACGATCTAGGACGAGTAAAAAACAGTGGATGACAAGTGGATGCGGCAGCGTTACTAGGACAGTAATCTAAGGGCAGGAAAAAAGTAGGGGACAAAATAAATAAAGATTTTTTTTATGGAATGTCCGCAAGGGTTGTTGTGATAAACTACTTCCCACTCGGTAAAGCCCTTTTAAGAAAAAAAGGAGGGAAATAAAAGCCGCAGTTTGGCTTATCCTTTTCACTCAGCCAGATAAAAGTTGGCGTAAAGTGGACTTCTCTTTCTGGCTTAGTATAAAATGTGTTTAGCGGCGTGCTTTAAGAGGAGTTGATTGGGGCAGGTGGGGGGGGGGTCTCCCTGAACACTGTGCTTTCCCTGGGAGAGTGAGGCCAGGTAGTTAATAGGGGTCAGAGGCAGGGCTGAAGTGTAAATTGGCAGGGGTGCATCAATTAGAGGGTGGCAAAGGCTAGGATAAGGAGAGGAGAGCAGAGCGAGATGGAACAGGAGACAAGCATATAATCTTTATTGGCGCGCGCCGAGATGCCGCGTGTCGGGAGGAGAGAGGAGGAAAGGAGGAATATTACACAAATTAATGAGACAAAGCTGAGGCTCTATAACCGTGTCCAGAATGAGATTTGAGTAATCGCTGCATTTAGAAAGAGTGTCTCAATTTCCGCCTTGGTTTCTTCTTCTGCATGTTCTTTCTCAAGTGTCTATTTGTATAAAAGCAGAAGCCCTGCAGAACATATGTAGAATTACACATATGAGCCCTCTGGAGACTGGCTGCCTATAGCACACCAGCTTGTGCAGCAGAATTGTGCCAAGCTGCCCTCTGCGGAGCCAGCGTCCTTGTGGGCATCAGTGCACGTTATTCAAGAGAAGAGAGATTGGATTATGTTGTGTTCACCTCTTCACGTGATCAGAAATGATTTGAACACGGGACGCTAAAAGAGTAGACGACAGGGCATTGGGTAGCTTACATTTGCAATCTTACACCGTTTAAGTGTATATTGGAAAAAAGACAATCTCGCTTATTGAACACATTCACCCTGGAGGGCAAACTGCTACAGTAATGAACACCACACTCACAGAGAATTACAGTGTCCTTTATCCTGCTGTAGCGGAGGATGAAAGAGGATCCGGCCGACACACAGACATTAACACACACTCGCACAAGTACAGGGCAAACAACGCTTCTTCAGACCCCATAAACCTGTAAACAAAATCTGTGGAGCAGATAAATTATAAACGCCACAATGCAATTAAAGCCAAATTCAATTTGAGCACACACTGTCCATCTGTCACGGTGAAACAAAAGCTGAGAAGCTCCATTATTACCAAATCCCTGCTCCCGTTAATTTGCTTTGCTGCATGGGAAGATTTGGAGTTTCAGGGAGAGGGCTGTTCTTAAATGCCATGGTTGTTCACTCAGGGCCTGTGAAAACAAGAGCCAGATGCTCCCAATAAGCTCAAATCAAAGCATCTATTTTACATTTTTTCTTGATTTTACTTTTCTTTATTCCCCTTTTGGACTTTGGAATTTGCCTTGTGAAAATGCTACCTGAAATGTGTAAAATAATCATAGTAATAATAATACAGTAATACATTTCTTGCTATTCGTTTATATTAGATTTTTTAAAGCTAATTGAAAATAATCGGGTTTCAATTAAATGTTTGTTGTATTCATTCATTCCATACAAAATGTCATATTGTGCGGTGATTACACTTTTCCACTGCGCATGAAAAAACCTCCAGAGAGTGTTTCCATTTGCTGAAGTGGCACGGGGAAAGATATAAATGTCACTCTTTTGATCACATAAGCATGTCTTACAGGGAACTGCTGAAAAGCCGCTGTAACAGGTGAGAAAATAACAGCTGATACCGTCACAGTATGAATCTAAGATCTTTAGTCAAGCTCCGCAAATCATTGTGTACGCTTCCCTTGGTCTTAGTGAAACTGTGGCGCTCCTCTTCCTAATCCTGTTTGGCCACTTTATAGACGAGAGATAGAGATCAGTGTCCCAGAATTTTAGAGAGGGGTTCACGAGGCGCCTACTTTGAGCCGGAGGAGGGTTCGAATATCATCTTCAAAGGTGACAGTCAATTTGAAATCTGAAATGTATCTGGCATCTTTGTGCTCCTTAAACGACAATGCATCCCGGGCTGATTAAAGCACATCAAAGAAGGCTTGATTCATTCCTCGGAGCACGAAGAGGAGAGATTTTAATTGCAAAATGTTAAAGCGCACAATTAGAGGCTTTGTGCTCGCTTCCGAACTAACCCAAACACACAAGCATTAAAAGAGCGGCATTACAAATAAGGCAAGACAGGCACGACACGCAGGGACAAGGATAGAACTCTGACGCACACAAATGATAATCTTCCATCAAAACCATCTGAGGGCAGTGTCCGCACAATTACAGAGTGAGGATAAAGCTCTTTCATGGTGTGCCTTTGCTGCTGCTGACATTTCTCGCACACACTAAAAGGCAGGGCTGCTAATGAGAGAGCCGCAAATAAAAGGTGTTATTGGATCTTAGTACCAGCATCTGTGTCTGAAAACGTATACATAGGTACATCGTTGGCATTGTGATAATTTGTGACAAAAGGCACATGCAAACAGACCTGCAAGGTGTGTCAAAAAAAGAGCTGCTATAATAAAAGGTTAACAATAGTACAGTTCAGGCTGCAAAGCACAAGCCAATACAAACAGTTCACCAGCAGGTCCATTGTCTGCCTGTGGATTTACAGTGAAGCCTGGAGAATTTGGTCAACTCCACTTCTGAAGGTGCTTTCCTGAACCTATTCACAACATTGTTTTCTCACAAAATAGTGGAACATTAATAAAGCAAAATAAACACATTGTAGAGGTGACAGTCGGAGAGGAGATAAGGCGCTGGCAGTTTCTTGCACACACAAACGTGGAGTGTGCACACATGCTGCCTTGTAACAAGCACAGAGCCCCTTTTTACAACCCCTCAGAGTAACAACCGTGTCTAATTAAAATTCACATTTCAACCAAAAAGGGAAAACAAGCCATCTTTGAACAATCCCGTTCGTCCTCGCCCTGGTCATGAATTTCAGATAAACACAGCAATACACCGCAAGTAGTAGCACATTAATTAATAGCTTTGATAGACACGGCTTCCATCTAACAGACCTATCAGGAATTAAATTTGTATCAGCAGCAGAAAGAGCAGTCGAGGGGGTTCCTCCGGGGGATTAATGAAACAGACTTTCATAGAGGAGTCGTCGGCACAAAGAAAGGGCCAGCAGCAGGATGTCATGTGTGGGACCGCGGCGTCACTGACCTCTCATTTCATACTTTAATAAAGTCGCACCCAGGTGTCCTTGATGCCGTCCAATCGCCCGGGGCTCTGGGAAAGCTAAACAGGAGGCAGCCATAACATCAGCCCCACATCTTACTTTGCCTTACAAAACAACTCACAATCTTCAAACTGAACTTGCAAGTACCTGAGATAATTCCTCATGTGTCTTTGTTGTAGATTGTTATTTATTTAAGTTTTAAATAATTGGTCTATTTTTTCAACAGTATTTTTGTCCAAGAGCCGTCGCTGGATAGAACAGAAGCTTTTTTGGCCTCACTCACCCAATCAGCTTGGTATGTAAAAGATCAAAGGTTTTCAATTAACAAATAACGTACATTAAATCAAATGTATTCAAATTGTCAAGATAAGTTAGTAAAGGTAGATAATCGAGACAATGTTCTGAAGGAGGAAATCATTCACAAGAGGAAGCCAAATTTAAATGTAGAATTGTAAAATGCACAATGTGTGGTGTGTACGCGCCATGCTGCAACATGGAGATTTTACTTATCAAGATGAGGTCGGGTTGAGAAACTAGCGCCATTTCCTCACACCGGTGTACATCTTGTGCAATAAGTTACATCAATTGTGTGAAAAGTGTTAATACAAGAGGTTTGCTGTGTCACTTTTATGATTTAGTATCTATGCAGTTGGTCACAGGAAATTGGAGTGGCTCTGACTTGCTTCTAAATTGTGGTGACAGTTTTCAGTTGGAAAACAGAAGCCAGACGATTATCTCGATGAGAAGGGCTGCAGATTCGGAGATGTACTGTATGCAATATGTTATCGCCGCACAGTCACAGCTGCTATCTGTCATAAACTCTGTCTATTGTTGGCAACATGTGACCCGATCTAGATGAGCAGGCGCTGAGCAAATACAAGGTGGAATAGTGTCATTTTTAATAAAGCTGTTTTATGGACTCCAGTCAACAAGAGACGACGGAACAGGCTGGAACTTCCTTGTGCAAATGATATGGCAGTAGCTTGTTTCATAACTTCCTCTGCTCAGACAAGCCTGTGGCAAGTCTCCGAACAGAGCACACAGCGCAGCAGCCAGCCAACGAGGGAGAGAAGGGGGAAAAATAACCTCAACCTTATCAAGATTTCACAGAGACATTTCTTTAATTAGTTTTAATATTTCTTGTTTAGATAATGTCAGCCAATTGACAATTTGCTCCCCAAACAGAACATTGGGGGGGCACTCTGGACTTCGCAGATAGAGAAGAGAAAATGCTTGATTAAAAATGATCACTTTGATATGAATTCCCGTTTTGGACAGGATTCAAATGTATCTGCTTGGGTGAACTGTGGATGGAGATTGCAAGTTACAGTGTGAATGATCGCACACTGTGAAAATGTACACGTAAACTGAAAATGATCAGACATGTTAATTGTGCAAACACAATAAACAACAACTTTATGCTTTAGTAGGCTTCACATGTTCTATTAGCAGGTTGGAAAGTATGGCAGTGTGGACATGAGGGGTTCTCACCAGTGACAGCAGCGGCAACGGAAAAATAATTAGTGTTTCTAAAGGAACAAACTTCCTCCTGTTTGAGTTGAGACAAACACTATGTCTCAAATCTAAAAATAGTAAACATCTGGAGTAGAGAGATATCGGGAACAATGTATTCTCAATGTTACAGCAAGTTTGTGTACCTTTTAACAAATGTTGGTCAACATGAAAATAATCAATAAACATGGTGTTATAAGAATTCTTTTTCAGCTTGCTTCAGGAAATGTCTTCTACAAAGAGCTACTGTTTTCACCTGTTCACCTGTAATGCCTCACTGTACAAATCTCTATCGAGTCAAGGGCTGGGTGATCTGGGGGGTAAGAAAACACACTTTCTTTTCCCTATATTGACCATTCCCATTGACATACGTTCACACAAATTACACATAGACACCCTTTCTGCTTTTACTTCCACATTATTGGTGTTTTAACATTTTAATTCAGGTGTTGATAATAATCATCTAGTACAATAGAGGTTGCATTTTTTGGCACAGCCCTAATTGAATCTAACCCATGTATGATTTTTGTGTGTGTTTGTTCTAGATTTCCACTTGAGACAAATCGGCCCATGAGGGAACCTGGACGCCCCTACACCTGCCTTCTCCCCCCGTGTTTCTTACTCCCACGTTACCACATTTCTACGATTTTGTACTGATGTGATCCCCCCCCCCCCTCTTCCTCCTTCAGCCTGCTCTTCCACACACCTTTCTCCAGCGTGCTCGGGCAGCAGGTGTGCAGTTGTATTGTTTACCCCTCCCAAAGCCTCCCTTTTTACCTCTCTTCTCTGCAGCCTTCCCACTCTGGTTCCTCCTGGCAGCTGGTACAAGTCTACGACAGAGCGGAAGGGGGGTCTAACAGCTGCACATGGGGGCGACAGGGAAAAAGGAGGAGAAGAAGAAGAGAGCACAAGGCAAACAGTTTCAATCCCCTCTGGGTTGTCAGCTCGTAATCTCTCCACCGTCCCGAAACTTCTCTAGATATGTCACCAAGACCATTTAACATTTGATTTACTTTATGCTCTATACTTCTATGCATGATGCAAGCTATGTTCTTAAACACCTCATACATTTATTGGATTTTAACAATAAAAGAAATAATTAAAAGTTTTCATATATTACTTTATTTTGATTAGCGCCCAGTCTTTTAAAAAAATTATGATTATAATTTGGTTGCACTGTCCCAACTCTTAGTATTAAATATTTCCTTTCATTTCGTTTACTGAGCGCTTGAGTGTCATATACCTAAAAATACCTTTGGGATTACACCATATGAGGATCAAAAGGAGTAGGCAGAAGCGTTATAACGCTTATGTGGGCCTATTGGCAATTCTACCCAGGTAGAAGTTAGCAAAAATGTCAAATTAAAACAGATATTACGATTATACCACCAGGCATTGTCTTTTGCTGAGTGTGTGTGTGTGTCGTTTTCACAAACAGCATCAAAATACATGAGATCAGCTCTCGGGCTTTGTTTGGCCCTGGCAAGGTTAGGCCAGCCTCATTCCAAATTTCCTGAGGGGGAACAGAGAGAAAAACGATTCCATGCAGATAAATCACTCGCTCAGATCAAAAGACAAATCAGTGGCAAAGACAAAAGATGCTGACTCTTTGAGAACAATAGAGACAGGGAAAACGTGGTATCCGAGGAGCCGGCCGTGGAAGATCGCGGTCATGCTCAATCAAAGACTGGGTTTGCATTCTAGGTCAAATAAACTTCGCAGGGAAAAGTATATTTAAGTTTTGAAT
Source organism: Knipowitschia caucasica (assembly GCA_964034765.1). Taxonomy (NCBI): domain Eukaryota; kingdom Metazoa; phylum Chordata; class Actinopteri; order Gobiiformes; family Gobiidae; genus Knipowitschia; species Knipowitschia caucasica. The sequence goes on along the minus strand of OZ035837.1, from coordinate 26,490,283 downwards.
ATCTGGGGTTGTATTCTTATAAAGTTTTTGTCTTTTGCAAACTCATCATATCAGTTTTGATTTAGGAGACAAGGAAAGCGAGAGATGTCCTGCTTGGAAAAGAAAAATGGAGAGGAAAAGAAAGATAGGGGTAAACTATTTGATATAAGGCGTTGCAGTGTGTGGGTAGCTGTCATTTGGCGGTGATGTATGCGTTCGCACTGGCTGTCTATAGTTTAAAGAGAAAAAAATCCTGTCCTGTACAGCCCTTCACGCTTCACAACCCCCATCTTTTTATTAACTTCTTCAATACAAGCAATAAATAAATATATGGAATCCACAACTCTTTATCATCTATTCATAGTTTCAGCGAATCAAGGTGTCACAGTGGAAAGACCCCTTTGGGAATGTCACAAACCCTCTCACCAATATTACCTCCCGATGCTTGAGTGTTATCAAAGAGGCACTTTATGGCTTAAAAACATGAAGCAAAAAGGTCATTGCAAAAGCACCTTCAGTCTAAAGCCCTTTTTATAATGTTGAGAGACAAATTATGCTCTGAAAAAAGTACAGATCAGCATGCACCCATCATTATTTGATCCCTTCCACAGAGATCCATGTATGATAACACATCAATTTAGATTGAGGTGATATGAAAGAGAAATGTAAAACAGGTTTCAAGGGGGAGGAGTTGCATTTGATATGAATAAAGTCAAAATTAACACACTGACCTCGGAAGTGTACTTGCTACTTTACATAAAAGAAAAATGCATGTTTTTTTGTGTCTGTGAAGTCACTGTGAAAGTGAATTAAATAAACAAAATATTTTTTTATGATAAACAGTAGTGATTATTCATTAAAAGTAACTTAAGATGAAACCTAAATTATGTATGGTAAAATTTTCTCTTCTTTTTTTTACCGTTTAACCACCTAATGAAAAAATGAGTTGTTTTTAGCTCGTTATATATCAAGAGATGCAACTTCGAACACAACAAGGGCATGGCTGCTGCTCGGGTTGGAAATTCAACTCAAAAGAGTGGATTTGTTTTATATCACCCTGATGGTTTTACTTCACAGATAAAAACACATAAAAGCTAAAGACCCACTATTTGCTATAATTCATGAGTTCATCAGCTTTGCAAAAAGATTTCAGATGATATTCAGAATAATCAATTTCATTAGAAAAAACAATGTATTGGCTCCTGAACTTCTGATTTCTAAGCACTTCCCATGAATGAGCAAAGAAAAAAATAAGACAATTATTATAATTATTAAACCCAAGCGGTTTCATGAACGCTCTGATTTGGGAAGTCGGATGATGACAGACATCTCAGAGTTGAAGAATGAATGATAAATCCTTACACTTTTACATAATGTTCAGAGCAGTTTCCTGCCTTTTAAAAACAAGTATTGACTCCAAATTAGTTTTGATTGTTAATAAATCTCTGTCTGGTGGTAGAAGTTGGGAATTACATGCTGAGACCATGTTTTTAATACTACATACTTTTATCTGTATACTTTCTACTTAAGAAATTATCATCATAACCATCTGCAAAAGGACTGCTTTAAAATTAACACAGAGAGATTGACCTATGAAATATACTTAATGCTTCACACAGAAGAAGCCAGGCTGTGCAGAGCCTCTGTGAAATGTCACCCATGTTATAGCATTGGGACCTGTTTAAAAATCATTGCTGGATAAGGTCAAAGGATTTACTTAATAGATTTGGATAAAGAGTTCCACTTCCATTGAGGTGACAGCAGTGCGGGAGATTAACATGAAAAATATCCCATAGCCGAGCCCCGAATGAAACTGGCCCCTGCTGGATATGCTATCTTGCAGTCCAAACAAGTGAGATTTGATAGTGTTGTTCGGGTCCTGAAACAGTGGGGACAAAACAAGCGCAGTACCACAACAAAGACAGGAAATTCAACATAGATCCACTACTTTTCTCCTGGCCTGGCTGTATCTTACCTAACAATGCTGGTAATGGAGAGAGGGATAGAGTATAGTGCCCGGAGCTGGCAAAGACACCTGCGACATATTTTCTACCCACACTCCCCCCTCCATCCCTCCCTCCACTGCGCCCCCCCCTCCCCCCCTTCCCACCCCCTCGACATTAAAGTCCTTCACAGAAATCAGAATTTAATAAATCACCCCAGAGCCTGACAGAGTTTATCTCCGGGGGTCGCCTCCACTGCGCCGCGACTCACAGACAGACAAAGCGTGGCCCGATAAGATGTGAAATTAAATACAGTTAGCAGTTTGAGACAAAGGAGCGCGGGTGTCACGGCTAGCTTTCTGACGCCGCAAATGGCTCCTCCTGACTGTTGGTTTGGGGGCCAAGCTCACACACGCGCACACACAGACACGCGCGCTGTCCGGCTGTGAGAGGTGATTCATTTCAGGTTTTCCTCTCACATTTAGCCTCATTTGCATCATCCACTGTCAACATATCGCCGCGCGCAGATTTGTTCAAGAGCTTTCATTAGACGTCTAAAGGGGGATGACAACCTTTTCGCCCAGATGCAGAATTATTAATCATGGGGCCATACTACTCACGGCGTGGACTCATCTCCATCGCGGATCAAACGCTATCTGGCCGTGTTTCCTTTCATTCGCCAGACACATCCCTGACACCAGCCATCACCAGCAGCTAAAGGAGACTTATGGGAGCGAGTCGGGAGCTCAGACGACCTTATGAATGCAGTACATAAGCATTTAGCGCCACAGCGGAGAGGGGAATAAATGGGCACCAGTAGGATATGTCAGAGTCAAACCTCCAACAGGCAAGAGCATTGAAGAACTCACGTTAATGCAAAACAATTAGTGGGTTACAAAAGTGCTGCCTGGCGAACGAAAGAAAGATGATTGCAAAGCTTTTATTGTTAATATTCTTTTTCAATTAGGCTCAAATTCGCATTGGGATACAGGCAGCAGTTCGAAGCAGATTTTCCCTCTCTGCCTGGCAGTAAAAAAAAAGCACAGTCAGGTTTACAGCGAGGTTGTAAATACAGTAGGCTAAGGCCCTTAGTTGGACTTGATCTTTGCCTTTCACCTGTAAGGGCCTGCAATGGAGACTCATAGACCCAAAAGTGAGACCTATAGCAAACATATGGGACGCTGATTTTGGTCTGGGCAACACAGCACTCAAACCTTTGCTTAAGTTAAACCAGTCATTCAACTTGTTATTTGCTTACAATCATTCATACATCCATTAAAGATGCACCAAACAACTGTTGTAGTGGTTTGGCCTCATGTTTGTGATTTTTGCCTGGAATTTTTCCCAGAATTATACTTGTATGGAGATAATCAATTGGCACATCCAATCAGAAAAGTTGCGTAGTACTGCCATCAAAGCTTAGACTAAACGTTTTTGGACAAGGTCTTATTTTGTTTTTATAGGAATAAGTTGAAAGTTTACATTTTCACGCAGTAATAGTTGCGAGATGATTGAAATACTACTGTAACAATCACAATCAAATGAATTCCAAAAACCACTCTTGGGTCTTGGTCTGCAATAGTTTCAGTTTGAATAATACATACTGCGTCGCCCAACTCCAAACATAAGAATAGATTGTTTGTCTTGCCTAAAGGTTCTCTCCACTGACCAGACTGTACTAATGTAGACCTACACTGCTGCAGAAGTTACCCCGCTGCGACTTGAGTGCCAAATAACTGTCAACAGGCTCGTCCCAGCGAGGGTCCCCCGACGCCGCACTCCTCCACCCACTTGCGCAAAGCACCTCGGGGTCCACACGCACCGGCACCCCATGCTCCAAGAGAGAGGGTGCGTGCGGCGCGGGGAAGAATGCCGACAATGACAGGAATGCAGGGTGCCATCAAGCGTCCCGATAACACTCTACATCTAAGAGCATGATTAGCAGGCTCTCTGGTGTCTACGGGTGCGAGTGAAGAAGAGGGGGCTTCTGGGTATTGTAGGCTTGTCAGAATGATGCTGCAGCTTGTCACTTTGAAAACCTCAACCTTCGACAGATAACAAGTACAAATGCTTTTGCCGCAGCGAGGTAATGTTGGCCACGATACACTGTAAGTATTAAAAAATGGTATATAGGAGGTAGAGTCGATCAGAGGGAGTAGTATGTTGGCTTGTGCCCGATGGTTATCATTCTAGTTATATTAAAAGTCGCACATGCCCAGAATTCCATATAGGGATCAGGTTCATCAGTGTCAAAAGGCCACAAGCTCAGGATATGAAAGAATATAATGTATAAACTGAACCAGCCCAGTTATTCTAAATCAATTAAAGGCCCTTTTAACTCTTTTATAATCTTAAAGGGGAAATAACAGGAAAGATTGACTTTTTTCAGTTTTGACAAAATTATGTAGGCAATTATATAGGTTTTCTTTAGAGCAATTTAAGCATGTTTGAGTAATTTACAACAAAGACATTGTTTCCACAAAGTTCCTCTGACCACCGTCGCAACGACACACCCTCCGTTTTCTCTTACTATGTTTGCAGATTTTCTTTTCTAAATCTGTGATTTGGGAACGTAATCAACCAACAAAATTCTTGATTGCCAAAAGATATGCCATGTTGATCAGTGGCAAAAGAGCTACAAACTATTACAAGCCTACAACTATCCAAGCCCAAAAAACTAGAAAAACTTGAACGGTAAATTATACTTTGAGAATACACTTTGTCTGCCTCTCATGTAAATACAATACAATGTAAAAACAATAACTAGTCATCTGATACTAAATTTAGTTGACTAGGACGCCATCGACCGATTCATTGACTAAATTACTAAAAACCAGCAGAGTACATGTTGCAAAAAATCCTATGATAGCTGACTTAACATGCAACGTGATCAGAGTATATGAATCCCAACATCTAGAATTCCTTCCTTTAGTTTTGGATGGTTGGTTTCAATTATGATTCAATTGGCATGCAACAGCATTTTGTCATTGAGAAGACGCGCATAACATTAAATTAACTTGCAAAGATACATATTTTTGTTTTTGAATGTTTTTGAAGAATACCACAATCAAAAGCATTCTTCCACACAAAGGCATACATTGTCCCCCCCTGAATGCCCTCATACAAAGACCAAACCCGGAGCAAGATCTTACCGGCAAAACATAAAGCAGTACCCCACAATAAAGCACATCCATTGCCACATTACTTTCACATTGACTACAGAAGTCACATCTTTCTTCAAATATTTCTCCTCTTCAAAAGTCTGACTGTTAAAGGTTGAACTTTTGTCTCCCCTTGCTGCAACTCTACCACACAAAGAGTTGTTTGATGTTTGAAATCCGATCTGTATTTCTAGCATTGTCTCCAGTTTCTACAGTGGCATCTTAAAAGGTCAGGAGTGAAAGGCCATTTGATAACTACAGAACAACCTTTTGCCTTTATTACACTGTCTTTCATCTCCCCTGCTCTCGAGGTTAAAACAAAGCTCAGACTCTTTTTGAAACAGAAAGGATAAAATGGATAGCGCTGGAGCCTCAAGGCCTTTTTTTTTTCTTTTTGTCACAAGGGGAAGTCTCTGCATCCAGGGTACGGGGCAAAATCTAACGGGATACTATGAGTTGGATTTTTTCCAGCGCAATTAGCATATGTCCCCTCAACCTTCCAACATACCTCTTGATAAGACCCAGAAATTGTATAAAGATATTATTGCCACTCAAAATGGCAGTGCACAAAAAACTTTCAAGCGCATGGCTACAGGTGTATGCACAAACATAGCTCAATGACACCTACTTCGCACTGAATATTTCTCTTCTGTTTAATGGTAACCTTGGGAGACGGGCAGCGCAACACTTAACAGCCACTAGTCTGCAGGAAAAATGTTTTTGATATGCTCGTGTCATTTAATCATATCACATTGTGGCGGAGGTTGCGCAGGACAATTTTGCAGGATATTAACTCTCAACTAAAACCTGGGCTTGTATCATTTGAGGGGCCAGTCAAGCGGGAGTCCCAGGAGGAGCACAGTAATGGAAGGGTGACTGGTGTGTGTGTGTGTGACTTGTGCACATCCACACACACACACACACACACGCTCAATGGGACTTCCTCGTTTTCAGCTAATGGACAGGTTTGACAAAGAATAAAGAAATAAACAAACAAAACCATCCATTGCAATGAGGGGAAAAACGCAAAGACTCTCAATGTGATCTGTACATTTCCTGCAGTGGTCCTACTTAAGAATGTATATTCATAATTTTGAGGGTGTTGTTCAATAAGTTTTAAATCACTCAACTTACAAATTGTTTTCAACTGAAAGAAAGCTCTATAAACGTACAGTATAAAGGCATTACCTTGTTAACACACAACCTTTGATATGTGCTTCAAGTTAGTGAAAAGTACATTTGCAAAAAATGTCACTTCACTGTGATCCATTTGGACAGCTCCCGTTGCCTAATGGTCTCAGAAATTCATTCTGTTTCCTACATAGCCCTTGATGTGATCTTATGCAAAATATATGAATCCATTACTTGCAAAATGCACCACTTTTCAATAGTTGGGATGGGGTAAAGTGTCTCATCCCAGGGAGGCTATCTCAATTCTTTAGCACTATACGCATCACACAGACACAGACAATGCCAAAGACAGCAAAGGCAACTGATGAAAACCATTTTTGTTCTTTTACAAAGAACTAGGTCACCCTCTCATAATTGTCAATCATGCAATAAATCTCTGTATGGCACAAATGAATACGGCATTGGGAATGAGACAAAGCTTATTGGCATGCTATGTCAGCTTGACTCAATTCATCCCTTTCACACAAGACCATTCACATGTGAAGTTGTGCGACGCTGTCTCTCTCTGTCTCTCTCTCTCTCTCTTTTGCACTCTTCCTCTCGTCCTCTCCCAGTGAGCAATGCAGACAGATGATTAGTGCAAAATGCCCTGTTATTCTTTTTGCATAATTTCTCAATGTGTTTTCTTCTTCCCGTACAAGTAATAAAAAACACCCAACGGCTATAACACATGAGTCAAGCATACAAGCAACAACTAATAAAATTGTTGTAGTCTACGATCAGAAAAAACATGCACCAATTATTGTAATATAAACAGTATGACTTTTTCAAACAAAATGACTTTTTTAAACACTTTGTTTTTATGTTGTTTTACTTTTATCATTGTTTGAATATCTGTAGGTAGATGATCAAAGTGATAGCACATTTCAGACTTTTAAGGATTTTCTAACATTGATACATTCTATCTATGCCGACTTAAAGAATAAATAAATATTATACAATATGTTTGGCCATTCAAAATGAGACTATTTACTTTGTAGTTTCATATTTTAGAATGTGATATCAAATCTAAACTTGAAAATATATGGTGAAGCAAGTATGGAGGGTAAAAAATGCTTTCCACCTGTATATACCTATGCAACCACCAGAGGGAGGAGTTGTTTCATTATTTCACAATTTGAAAATTACCAGCAAGAAATTGACAAAATTAAATCGGTGGCAATAGTTTTGTTATAAAGGAAAACAACTCCAAGTCTGTTTTTGACAAGATAGCACAATATGGATAAAATCTCAAAAAAGTTGATTATCCTCCGTTAAAGTGAAAAAGTAATTAACTGGCAAATTTTTTTGGACTCCTAACACCAGTGATGGGAATAACGGCGTTACTAGTAACGGCGTTACTAACGCCGTTACTTTTTTCAGTAACGAGTAATCTAACTAATTACTTTGACAGTAACTATAACGCCGTTATCATTTCCGACATCCCGTTACTGCGCGTTACTCAAGACGCACAATGAACGTGTTGTCATGAGAGAAGGGAGGATGAGAAAACCTCTCAGCAATTATTGGCTGATGTAAATCATATTTCCTTTACAATCTACATGTCTACAGTTGAGAGGATGGCTCATAAATTGTGTTTTTGAAACAAATATGGGTCTTAATCGCGCTCAACCACGGCTTGTATCACCGTGAGGCCAGCCTCAGAGGAGCGCATGTGAGCGCAGAAGTCGGCTGCATACAATTCCATCGATAAGCTCCTTGCTCTTCCTGGTTTATCTGCTAAGGACAGCAACAGGTTTGGCTAACATACATATAACACATTTTTACATAATCTAAAATGCACATAGGGTAATTTTTCAATTACTATAGGAATGATAAGAAAGAGAGGTGAAGTGTAAGACGGTTGATTTTAGAAATTGGATGCAGCCGGCTGCAGCAAAACAGAGGAGTTTACGGAGGACACACGCGTTTTGTTTTACTTTTTAAAACTCATTGGACTCATTTCCAAATGGAGGATTACATATCTACGCTCAAACCATTCACTGGATTTAAACAAGGAACTGGTCTGAACCGAAGTGGACTGTGCAGGTCATTTATAAGGTATAGGGTAAGACCCATAACTCATAGTTTTGCGTTTTGTATGAACAAACAATGCGGGCATAAAACATATTTTGCTGTAGCCAAACAAATTGTCCACTTGATTTATATGATGTATATGTTCATCTGATTGGACTGAAGTCAGTGCTTCACCAGCCTCACCGCTCGTCACCGGTGTTTCCACATTCACAGTGGCGGGCTTTACAGCACAGACAGAGATGAAGAGTGAACAGGACTTCAGCAGCAAAACAGCCTTTTCTAGATGGAAATATTGGCACTGTTAAAGGTAAAAATGCGCACGTCGGGTGCACATTATGTTCCAGAACAAAACGAAAAAGTAACGCAATAGTTACTTTTACTGGTAACTAGTTACTTTTATAGTGGAGTAACTCCGTTAGTAACTCAGTTACTTTTCGGGAGAAGTAACTAGTAACTATAACTAATTACTTTTTCAAAGTAACGTGCCCAACACTGCCTAACACTGATCCTAACAGTTGATGTAATTGTTTGACACTTTTTTCTTAAGTTTCCCATTCTCATCCCTGCTATTTAGTTGAGAGCGTTGGCTTGACACAGCACTATACAGCTCCATCCGCTGAGCTGTGTGTCACGTCTCTGGAGGGCCACCACTGTCAGTCTTTAAGAGGAGGGTAATAATAGCTAGGCGCCACAGCAAGTGGTGGCACAGGCGATTTTAAAGAAACATCAGGGAGACGCTGACATTTGAGTTTACGGAGGAAGAGGTGGGAGGAGGAGAGAAATGGAGAGACCTGACGAGTGCGACCAATCAAAACTCCAAATCTAGCAGGCCCACCAATGATAGTGTCCCCTTGGCTTAGTGACAGAGGGACACCAGCCAGGCAAGATGTCAGAGTTAGATGAAAATGTGTTGACCTGCTGTTATTGATACCATGGCTCATAACCTCTACAGGTGTGCAGGAAGAAACTAAAGGGGTGTGGTTGGATCTCTATGGAGAGCAGAGAATTGCAGAGCGTGTCGTTTTACAGCAGGCCAAAATGCTGACAAGTATATTAACAATGTGAGGGGAGCCGTGGTGTCAACAGCAAGTGAAATATTATTATAAAAGTTGTTCCGATATAAAGCATTCTGTTTGACTTTGAACAATGTCTCTCAAAGCGCTAATTTTAGACGGCTGTAGAAATGACCTAAGGATAGTATAAGCGAGGTTTGATTGAGTGGAATTGGCAGAGATGGGACTTTTTCTCTTCACTTGAAAGACAGATGTAGAACAAAGTGCCAATCAGTTTTAATGCCTCAAACAAAATCTACAGTAATGACCTCGAAATGAAACAGAACAAACTTTGGGATAATGAAATGCAACACAAGGACTGGTCTGTGTGCAATAACTCAGTGGATGAGGCAGAATGTGCAGCAGGTTTCAAGTGTCTTTAGCTCGAAGGCTTTTTCTGCTTATGCCAGGTGAAGATTAGATAGCAATCAGATAGTGTTAAAGCTAATAAAACTGTTCTTTAAGCTAACAACAAATGTAAAGTGAATTGAAAGAAAAGAATAAAGCGAAATCTGCGTTGCTTTTTTCTCCTTTTTCATAAATTGATCTATAGGATTGCAACAGTATTTCTGTTTATAATATTGATAACAGGTCTAGATCTTTCTAATTCTTCTGGAAAAGTAAGTATTTTTCAGCTTGAAATTGGGTGAATACGTATTAGTATCACTTTAGAGTGGGTACAGTAAACATAAAAGCAATTATGCACAAATCAAGAGCTCTTTAAAATTGATATTGTATAAAACCTGACCTGTAAGTATAAAACTTAAACTTGTACATAGTATGTATTTGCTAAAGGTGGAATGTTCATAATAGTGTTTTGTTGGTTGACGTTTCTTAATATAGTGCCATTCCAAGGAGGAGTCGTTTTGTATTGAGTGGAGAGCTCTAAAAATACTGACACTGAAGGAAAAACATCTGCATGTTTACTCAGGAGAAGATCTGTCCCGATAGCCTCAGCACAAAATGAAGAGGGAGTGAAAAAAACAAGTGGAGGAAATTTGTGGAATCCCATCTGAGATTGCTTCCCTGATGGATTCCTTTTCCTGTCAGCTCAGACGAGAAATGAAGCCGGGGAAAATTAACTCCTGATACAGCTACGCCGAATTAGACAGAGAAAGGGGGGAGCAGCAGAAAAAAACTGCACACTTTTTAAGGATTCCAGCCTTGTCATTTTCAATTTTCTGCTCTTTGGACATGCTTGTATTCAGATTCCCCAACATCTATTCGCCATATCAATCCTAATTAGACAATCTGGGCCCACGAAGGATGAGAGCTGGCTTATTTGCATAATTTAATCATAAATACTCAGTGATACATATTTCCAAATGCATTTGTACAATTATCTTTTCATCCTTGGGGCAGAAGTATTAATATGATTAGGCAATAATTCTTTAAAAAGAGGGGAAAATAGGAAACCAGCAAGTGTGCGCTCTTTTTTTAACTTCAGCTTTAGGCTATATGAAAAATTAATTAATTTCTGAGGAAAATCAATTTCTATATGTGACCATATTAGACAGAGGCACATTCCTTCTCCAATCAGGAAATCTCATCTGCTGCGGCTAACTTCTGTCAGTAGTGTTTAACATCGTGATCCAAGTGTCAGTGACTCGTGCCATGCTCCCTAAATGTGCTGTAATGTGAACGAGTGTCTCAGTACAGTCCACATTGGCTGGAACAAGTGGGTAAAGTCAGACTGACCTGAAATCTATGGCTGGCTTGTCAGGTAATTAAGAGTAAAACATCAGGTACAAGCAGAGTGGGATCGGCTTCAATATGCCAGATATGTCAAATTGACACATGCTCAACAGCTTTGGTCTGTTGTCCATAAAAACAGACGGCTAATGCCTCTTTTATGGCTGATTAAAATAGGTCACTCCACGAGACAGATCGCTGTGGAAACTTGGTTGAAACCACTTCACTCTGCAGTGGAATTAATTGGTAATTTTATTGCTGATCCAGTACAAGCATGCAAATAAGATAGGAGCTTGGACAACTAATGCATCCAACAAGCAAATTAACAATACAGGCTTCTTTGCCATGCAAATAGCCTCTAAATCCACACATGACAGTGTCAAACAAAGCCTCTTTAATAAGTGAAATATGGGGTCTGTTAGCCTTGGCTCAGCTTGATTGGAGGATACAAAAATATATTTTATCATCTGAAAATAAATCAAGAAAATAGAATCAGCTTTGGGTAACCAAAGTGCAAGGATTTTAACAGATTGTTTTTATTTGCAACTGACTGAATGACAAACAACCAACTATTCTCCATTTTCAAGGAGTCTATTTGTTTGTGAAAAAACACCTTGACTCCATCTGCCAACTGCACAGTTGACTTGAGCACTCGTACAGTACCTAATCAAATTTGGCACAGCCCCGGTAGTGGATAAGATATATTAAATTAAGAAAAAATATTTTATTTTATGGTTTTTTTATCTACAAACAAACACCAAATGCCAAACCTAATTTGACTTTCAAGAAAGTACTTGAATCAATTTGGATTTTAAACAGCTTTGTATACCATTATCTCCGTTTTCCCCTCTCATTCTTTCCCTCTCTCTAATCAGGCATCTGTCACTCTGTTTTTGAAGTTATTATCGCCAGAGCTCCCTCTTGGATGTGGTTGCTGGGTGACGGGTATCTTAGCACCCACTCTAACTGGGAATGATTTGAATGGAATCCAGAAATCTCCCCTGAGTACCTGTAAACACATCCGTGCCTTGTAGAAAACAAATATATTATAAGAGAGCTCAGCGGAGGAAAGGAAGCAGAGAGACAAGCTGGCACCCTCTGTGGCAGCTCACACTGAGCGCTAAACAAAACAATTACCGTCATTTGCAAATATGTGTGTTAGGCATAAACACTCTGGAAATAGGAACAAGAGGTGATATGTCTTATAACACTTGCTGTCATTTCACTATCAATTAGATATATTTGTTAAAGCTAAAGTCACATGAGCGTGACCGGCACTTGTAACATTTCACAGTCAGATATGTTTGAGTGAAGCAAGACGGGGAAATCTATTTAAGAAGGGCATGTAAGTGAAAAGCCGTTCCATTCCCAGCGGTGGGACATTGTCTGGGGCGTACGGTTAACCTTCAGGGGTAGACAATGATTGTCAATTAACTGCTGCATTTCTGAGCCCTAGCGTCGAACTGCCTGCCTCCAAAACACAAAAGCAGACCAATGAGAGATATGTGATATCTGTGCACCGCCCCTCCTGTTATAATAACCTTTGAGAGAGTTCAAGTGTCACGCAGCAATAAGAACCTTTTCCATCCCACCGCAGGGAAAATGAAAAGGAAAACAAGTAGCGGGAACAGAGGGGGCTCCTGGAGGGCTCCTACAAGGGCCATGCTCAGAATGTAGGGAAAGATTACTGAACCTGCGTGAGGGCGGGAGCAGGACAAATACACTAATCGGACAGAAGAGTGCTCCAAAAAAAATTACAGTTAGAAAAATCATGACATTGGTTTGAGATCATTGCCATTATCTGCTACAGTAGTTTTTATTATTTCCTATTCCTCAGCAGAAGTATGCAGTAATACTCCAGAAAGGTCCCTGGGTTGTAAAATGGTTATGTCGATGTGGGGAATTTTGTCTGCATTTGTTTGTGTCCACATGAAAAGTAAAACAGCAGGACGCAGCGGTGCTCTGTGATGCTATTCACATTCACACTGCGTGCAAAATGAGAGGTCTGTTTTAACACAAAAGAGCATGGGAGTGGAAAACAGCACGTGAAATAGTACAGCCTTTTGTACGACATGTAGTGTTCACTGCATTGTCATCAGGCCACTGTACTGTATAATAAAAAGTCACATTGTAGTAACGGGCCAGATGAAAAGCTCAAGTGTCTCTGTGGCGGCGGGCTGTTGTTTTGTAACTCTATCTGCTCAACCTGTGATCTCACGTACAGTTGGTGCTTTACACTACACCACAACTTGTTTTCACCAACAGCCCAGTCAATGTCCTGTTTGACTCAGCATGCCTTATTTTGTCATCTGCAATTAAATGAAAGACAAAACATCCCAGCAAATAAAATCAACTATTTTTGAATAACCTTTTATCCAGTGGATGCCTTGCCTGTTCCATGATGTAATTCTCCAAATGGGGCAGGCAGGCAGGAGAGGCGGGCGGGCGGGTAGGCAAGCCCAGATCTGAGTGATTGATTTCAGCCAAAGCATGGAGAGAACCTGGCTGCTTTCACAGACAATTACAGTGCTGTCCATGTGCCCGTAATAGCCTAGCACTTTAGCGTCATTAAAGCAACGCAAGGCACTGCATTATCCCTTAACCCCATCGCCGGCCATCCCTCTATTGACAACCCCCAGAGTTCACACGCGCACTCTGTCACCTGAAGCCCCCCCAAAGCAAGGCACCGCACTGGGAGAGCAAGCAGCGGCATACAGGGATTTATTTATGGATAAGTGGGGGACAGCTTTGTGTAAATGATGCTATAAATGCGGACGGAAGTAGGTGGAATATAGTCAAACGTTTCAGGAGTAAAGCAAGAAAAGAATGACTGAATATGAGCAGACAATGCAGCTGAAATATAATGCTAAAACCTATATTTTACATGAATATGTAATAAATACATTATGAATAAAATAAAATGTAAATGTAATTTAAAAGTGACTCAAAATAAATAAAGTTATTATGAATATATTTTTTTATTTTATTGATTGAATTATTATAAAATGCAATAAATTAGGAAAGATTGAGTTAAAGATTTTTCTTAGGGACTAAGTGCTTTGATAGTAAGTACTCCAAGTGAAATGTTTATTACTATTCCCTACTGATATGAGCCTTTCCATCATATTTGCATTTCCAGCTCATTTTGCGACTAGCAGATCAATAGAGAATCAATCATGTTGTCAGGTAAAGATGGTAAATTTGACCAGGCTGAACCATCCGTAGAGGCTGAGTGATACATCATAGCTGTGAGCAACAGGACAGTAAAAATGCCCTTTAATCAAATATTGATCCTATAAGCTTAAATCACTCTATAATTCAACTCATAAAACATATATTTCATTTGGTAATGGGGGGCAATGCTCTCATTTGGTGATGGGTTCCTGGTGTTCTCAGGTGTTTTATATACTTAAAATATTAAGGCTCTAATGGTGTGATAAACTTGAAGTGCAAAGTTACGTTACTTTTTGTATATAACAATTCAAATTGTTTTTAAATGAAGGCCAGATAAAAAAGTAATTGACAAAAATATAACATAATAAAGATGAAAATTTAAGTTTAATAATTATTTTTTGGTGCGAATAGTACACTGCCCTATCTTCCTGAGTGTCATCTAAGTTGCAGTTTTGAGTGACATATTTTAATCACATTGATGTTAAATTAAAATTTAAATCTAACAGTGAGTGATCTAAACGTTATGTCTTTTCCTAATGAAAATTAGCTCGTTGATTGTACATTTTGCTTTGACAGTTTGGCATCTAAAGTTTATCTGAGACAAGTGTAGAAGGGACTACATTATCGATTCATTTGTTCTGAAGAAGACAGGCGATCCATCACGATGGCCCTGCACTGCCCTGCACGTGTTTTAAAACTTTCGCTCAACTTTTCAGCCACATCCCTACGCGCGGCGTGCGCCTTTTCCTCTCCTATTCAGCACTTCTGACGCTGGCAAAGGCTTTGACAACACAAAAGCGATAGTATAAGAACAATATTGTGAGTAAAGCACCAACAGTTTGTTCTACACGAGTTGTATTTCCCACTGTCGCGTTTTTACGCACACACACATGACATCTGTCCGTGCGCACTGACCTGGCGTTTGTGCAGTCGTTGTAGAGCGTCTCGAAGTCTTTTCTGGAGATGAGTTTGCAGCGGTTGACTCCGGGCTGGATGGCGCCGAGCCCTCTGAGGATGCGGACCTGCTCCACGTTGCACACGACCGGCGTGATCTCGAGCCGCTTGAGTTTGGTGTAGACGGTGTGCAGTCCGCCGACCAGGTGCTTGAGGAACAAGTCGAAGGCTTGTGGTAGACAGATGAGCTCACAGCCGTCCACGGTGAAAGACGCCACTTTGGCACCGCGCAACTCGACCATCTTGCACTCGTTGTTCTGCGGGATGTTCTCAACGGGAGACGGAGTGGAGTAGACCGGTTTGTTGGGATTGGGGAGACCCGGGCTGCCCGTGGCCAGCAGCTCCGATCTGAACAGATTCTGCGCTGCTGCTGCTGCTGCGGCTGCTGCTGCTGCTGCTGCGACTGATGACGGCGGAGCGACGAGCGATGGAGACGGGGACGAGGTGCTGGACGGCGGGGACGTGGTGGCGGAGGGTATGGAGATCGAAGACGGCGGAGGGACCAGCGGAGTCGGTGGGATGAGAGCAGCTGGTACGGCCATGGTCACCTACTCAGGGAGACGAGAGGACGCGCGCCGAAGTTCAAAGTAGAAAAGCCAGCCTGAAGAGACACCTCCGAATAAAAGAATCCACCAGAGTTTTGTTCCTCACATAAAGTTAGCAAGTAAAAAAGAAAGAATGAAAGAAAGGCGTGCTGAGTGAGTTTGTTCTTTCTGTTTTTTCTTTTTTTCAGAGGGAGGGGGGCTCTCGGCGACGGGACAATGATCAAAGATAGGGGGAGGAATGACAGGAGGAAAATGAGCTGAAAAGTGCAGCTCGCTCTGTGGATGAGTTGTTGTTGTCACACGGTGCAGAGGGGCGGAGCTACGGGGACTCTTCGCTTTGAAGAACACGCCGCTCTTTGCTCTGGCTCCGCTCCGTGCGCACTTCACACGGGCCGCAAACTGTTCCAATGTTGCACGCACTCAATTCAATAAATATGTTTGGATTCCCTCTGCGACGTGACAGAGGGGTTTAAGCACAGCAAAAGAAAGCAAAGCAATTGGACTCTGCACCTGCTATGGCCATACTTCCATTCATTATCATAGCCATGTAAAAACGTGTGTATTTTTCCCCAGTGTAAGAAAAAAATTAGGGAAGAGACACCCGCTTATTATCTACATTCAAAAACAGGGAGTAAGCAAACACTGTATTCTATTGTAAACGAGAAAAAAAGTAAAGAGAAACACCTGCTTCAAAAACTCAAAATAAAACTTGATATGATACATATTGATTGATCTCTTTAGTATAAATGCAATTGTTTCAACACAAGTTTGTGAATATTAGAATTATATTTGATAAGTGGCGCAAATGCAAACGTTTGGCCCATGCAGTTAAAAGTTATAAACAACACTTCTGGGTCCAACTTGAGCTGCGCCTGCAGGTTCATTGAAAGCCTATAAGTTTCAACACTTACAAAGTAACAGGAATAAAACCTTATGCTTGTGCTCAGAGAATAAAACAAAGAAGGCAAAAAGATCTTCTGTTAAGAACCTAATTGCAAGTTAATTTGTCTTTTTTTTTTTGCCAATCATGATCTACTAGTTCTTATAGCGATAATATACTGTTGGGTATAAAATATACTGGGATTTTCAGTTCCTAGATGGAGAGTGATTCAGTGCCTTATAAGTTGTCATACTCTAAAGTTTGACTGTAATTACTGATCTCCAGCTCATTGCATTGTGAAAGAGCTGCACTATCAATCTCTCATGTCAGCACTTGTTACAAATTTAGTGCATTTCGCCAATGATTTATGATGTCGGAGGACTAAATGAATATTTTTAAGTCTAATGTCTTGCCATATAGAACATTAGATATAACAAATACCATTATTTTAACTTTGAGGTCGAGTTATTGCTTGAGGGTAAAAAAGTAAAAATAAAAAAGGCACAATGTGTTGTATGGCAAAGAAATATCAACAACAAATGAGTAAATGATATGTGTGAATACCAGGGTAAAGGAATAGTAATATAAATCCAAAATGTTACACTCCATGCTGGACACAAAAAGGTAAAACATGCTTCAAAGGGAATATCCACAAAACTATTGGGCTCTCAAGAGTCAATTTACAGACCACAAAGATGTGACGTTTCGGGCTAGTGACCCTTACATCAGACAGCGTAACGTAATAGAACACAGACAGAAGAGACATAAAGCATGTCGACGCTCATCTGCTCAGAAAGAGGCTTTGGGGACCATGGACAAAACAAGTATTGTGTCTCCCAACCAATTAATCATCCTAGAACATATTTTAAATACTTTTGCAGTCTATAGTCACTGCATCCTCTGGAACTTATGATACAGTGACTATATTCTAGTTGTTTTATATTTAACAATTGGTTAAAGGAGATGACATATCTTTCTCTATCAAATTAATCTATAATGTGCAATATTATTTGTAGAAAACAGGACAGTCTACAGGGCTTAACCAGGTCACACACATTTGGCACAGTTTTTAATAGGGACAAACCCACATTAGCACAAACTGGATTTAAATTCAGACAGGATCTGGTACATGCAACACCGTTTGAGAAACAATAATGTGCACCCCATTGTCTGCATTGTTTACTATGCAAAACACATCATTTCTTATCACAGTGGACGGCGGAGTTGTCCTAATATTCCCTCTGTGTTATTTCAGATCACCGTTAAGATAAGCAGTGTGCCATTTCAAAATTATCATTCAGGGAAAGATGTTGCTCGTAGTGTAAAATCAATAGCTGCTTAAAATTCATTGCCAGCCAATCCATTTGCCCTTTATGTTGCTAACCTTTCACTTAAATATGCACCATATTAAGATTTCATTATATACAATGAATGTCACAACAGTTTGCCCACCACACCTCTTGTTTGCATGGGTTAACTGCAAATCATTTGGCTTGTAATGTGTGAAAAATGACCTTCGTTAAGGGTGTATATGTATATAAAATGAGCTACAGCATATCTTAATAGGCATTAGAAAGCACCACAGGATATCAGTCTGATGTTTTAGGCACAAAAGCCTTTTAACAAACTGGGTGGGCTGCATGTGACCAGAGTTATGAAAACACAGCTAAAATCACATAGAGGCCTGTATACTACTGCTGAATGCATTTGGCATGTGTATCATTCAAATAAAACAACTTCAAGTGGAAACACATGGAGGAAGTATACCACAAATAACCAACATAATATGGGTTTCAGTATCAACACAAAACAAATCCACTCGAACTGCAGATTATGATGAATCATTGTGATTATGTCAATCATGAGAACTAGAAAATCACTCAAAATCTATACAATGAAAATTGTTAATGGTATCAAAATGCAACTTTTACACATACACTTTTACAATAAACATTAATGGGGTACTGTACATTTTTACTTTAACTACTTTAACCCAAACATACTGTTGTGTTTCAAAGGCAAAAATTAAAATATCAGATATATGGATAGATAGACAGATAGATAGATACTTTATTGATCCCCTGTAGGAGAAATTCAGTAGAGTGTCTTTTTATTGTTATTGTTTTATTCAATAAAAATGCACTTTACTTGTTACTTTGAAACAAGGCATAAAAACACAACAATTTATTCTTATTCCTCACAGTGTATTTACCGGCATACATGCTGTTTTCTATTTTATACATTATGTACACTACAGGTTGGGGGTTTATCTGTTCCTGTCATCTTGTGCATTAACTGTGTTCAATAAGTTTGGACTGTTTGATAAAAAGCCATTTGTGTAAAGTTTGGATTTGTTACTGCGTTTGTGAGTCCAGTATATGTGGATAAGACGCAGTAAACAAATGGCTGTGTCAGAACTTAATCACCCTGAATGATGTATTGCATCAGGAAAGTGCTAGAAAATGTATGGATATGGGACAAGATTTGTGCATGATCAATGACATACTATATTGTTTGATGTAATAATTTATTCAGCCCATAAAAGGTTGATAAAACAGTGTTGAAAAGCAATTTAAATTGAATTCATTTAAATGTCAATTCTCATGGTTAGGATTTTTCTATAATTGGCTATTTAATTAAAATAATTTTCATAGTCATTAATACAGCCAGCAACTTGTAGCGCCCTGACGTCTTTTAATTACATGGTATTAACAAAATTGATATGCTTTAGAAAGCATGGTGAATAAGAAATAATTAGACCAATCATACATCATCCTCTTATGGACATTAAGTGTATCACAATATAATTGATGAAGTTGAAAAACGGGAGAGATAAATAACTTTAATTGTAGCGAGTTGCAGTACAAAGAATTCCACTCACGATGTATTATATTTCAAAAGCAATTCATTATCTGTAACATTACTTAGTGTGTGTGCCCAGAGCGCTCCCGTAACCTATGATTACATGACATGTGAACGCACCACGGCTGCACACTCTTTTAAATTGTCCTATCTGCATTAATCTCAGGACTGGAGGCAAATAAGAGGGCATGAGGCATCTTCAAACATAAGAATCATTTAGATGCTCAGAATAAAGCGTGTATTGATCATGCATATTTGTTTCTCCAAGGTTACACTGGCCTGACCCCATCTATCCTGCGACAGCGGCCAACACAAACATGCCACCTTAGTTAAAACATGACGCTGTGGGCTGTGGTGGAAGGCTGAGAGAGATGTTATTTTCATGCTGGTAAATTAACCCGTTCCTCCTTCAAATATAATTACAAAGTGTAGAATGACACAGTGAAAAAACATATCTTATGGTTTTACCAAAATTCATATTGACAGTAATCATATAGTGACACATGATGGAGCTTTCATACAATGCACAATTAATAATTTAACTAATTGCCAATGCAGAAATAATAGTGAAGTGAAGAAATAATGCTAAAAGTATAATAATAATATTACTATTTTATTAAAACCCAACAAAACAAAGACCGTCTTTCAAATGCACTGCGTGAATAACTGTGGATGGGACTATGCACCTGGTGTTATTAGAATTTTAAATGGATGGCATCATAATAACATGGGGGACATGAGGGGGAAAGGGTTTGTGGGGTGTTTAATATATTTTGGGGCAGGGGGTAATGAGGCTGTTGTATTCTGGGGAGGGGCTACTTTAGTTGCATTGTTTTTCTGGGCAGCAAACGGATTACATTTTCATTTTATTTTATTCCCGTATGTAATGAGTGGGACTTCCTACAATTAAAAGAATAGAATGTATTACTTTTCTTACTCTTACTTAAATACCGAAAAATGTCACGTCACCCTCTGCGGGTGGTCATCCCTTTCACACCACACCAATTTGTGCAGGTTTACATGCAAAGTCAATGATGTAATTGAGGGCCCGTAAGTTGAACAATGCTCACTTATTGGCAAAAGAAGCACACTTCTACATATCAGAGAGCACAGTGGTGATGGGGTCATTGGCAGGTCAGAGGAAGAAGACACTTGAAAACAAGAGGTAAACCAAGATCAAACCAGGACTGAATATGTGATAGTAGGGAAGGGATTTTAGCCATATGCTTTCACTCTGAGTTCATAGACTACCGTGACTGGATTAAACATTTCTGTTGAGACGATCGCACCAGACAGAAGATAAGGAATTACCCGGTGCTCATCCTGGCGCAGCTCCTGGAGAAAATGGTGTTATTACATGTCATCTGACTTGTCTCTGAAGGATCTTGTCACCCAGACATGCCGCAAAGCTACACTCGTTGTTGAAAAACTTTATTCAAGTACACAAAAAGCTATCTGCAATTGTTGAATGTTACATGCAATGCGCACTGCAACGCTTATAAGGGCGATGGTTTTTCTAAACTTGCTGATTTTTAATAAACAGGATTCCAAAAGCGAGGCGTTGTCTGAAGGAGGCTTAAGCTCGGGACCTTTACCAGAGTGCAGGAAGCTGGCACTGTGTGTTTTCTGGACTGTGATTTCCGAGGTTGTTCCAAGGATCTGCTCTAACCACTCTATTGGCCTTGGCGTCACTGCCCCGAGTGCTCCGGTATCCACCCCCACGATATCTGGTCGATTTGCTATAGACTTTTTTCAGACTAAGCCCCGCTCCCGCTTTCCAGTTCAAAGGGTCCGATTTTTTCACAAAAGTCTCAAAATTGCAGGGTGGTCACTGCCTTGTGGTTATGTAGCGTGCGTCTAGTGTACCTGTGAAATTATGTGAATAATGTCCACGAAAGACTGTTTTGTCCCAATGCTAACAGCAATAAGCTAGCAGACGTTTTATAAAATGTCTAAAACAAAAACATAGGTTCTAAAAACACCTAATCGGCATTCTATAATTTCCATACAAAAATAATACTTGATTGTTTCTTCAAAAATGGTTTTAAGCACATAAATGGCTGGGAGTGAAAAACATACATTGACACATCCCATCTTGCTACAGCACAGGCGGGTTCTAAAATGGCGGGGTTGAGATGTGGTTATAAGAGGGATGGACGTCGCACTTAGCTCCTTCTTACCTCAGTTTTCTGATCCAGCCTCACACCCCTGCTCGGGCTCTGAGGTCTGTGGATCAAAATCTGCTAAAGGTTCCACGCACTTGTTTTCGTACAAGAGGTGACCGATCCTTCCAGGCTGTTGCTCCCAGGCTTTGGAACGATCTTCCGCCCTCTTTGCGCTCTACTGACTCGGTTGATACTTTTAAAAGCAATCTTAAGACTCATTTATTTGTTCAAGCCTTTAATTAGCTATTTTTGGGCTGATACAATTTCTGTGTTGTTTTGACCCTTTTTATATTGTATTTAATTTTGTGATGTTTTACTGTGTTGTGAAGCACTTTGTGGCCTTTGCCTGTGAAAGGTGCTATACAAATAAAGATTACTTACTTACTTACTTACTTATGACGCTCCAGTGACGACACTCGTTGACCAATCGGTGTAAGGCAGACCGCCAACGTCACGTCATGGTATCGGTACGGCAGGGATGGAACCACGGCTGTGGCATTACGAAACAAGTAACGCAAACTCAGATACCAGTACCAGTGGAAATGCAAATAACCGCGCCGTACCCTACCGAAACAAACCCAACTGATACTGTGGAAAAGCGGCATTAGACCCTACTGCAGCACTTACTCATCTGCCACTGTCTGAGACATTCATAGCCTGACCGGCCTCACACAATGTAACAATATGTGATAGACTGGACACACTGACGTACCGTGACGGTACACACGTGACTGTAATGCACAAACCTGATTGGATTGGTATGTTCTGTATCTGGCTGGAAATCCTGGTGGAGTGCGGGGTGACCAGACTCTAGCCTATGGGGAATATGGAACACATTAGGGCTTTGACTTAAAAATTTGATATTTGTATATAATTCGAATATTAAAAAAAAAAATATATATATATATATATTTGAACGAATATTAGAAAGCCCTTAATATTCGAAATGTATTTAATGACTGCAAATAAAATAGTTAGCTCCCAAAGGTTTCGCCGTGACATGGCTAGGTGGGCAACAGCTAAGATAGATAGTTCATAAACTCTCTGGAACTACCATGGATCTATAATGATAACTGGATAGGGTATTACTAGCTTACAGCTGTCCCACCCATGGGCACAGGGGGCGCCCGTGGTACTGCAAACTAAATTCACAAACTAAAAAAAGTCCCATAGAACTCGATGTAAATTAAAACAGCACGACCTCAGCTGACACAGAGAGCCTACAGCTTTCATAAAGATCGGATTTTGTGGGGATTTTAGTGTCCCTTGCCATCCTGAACTTTTTGCTTCTTAAATCCTTCGGTTTTCCTTTAATCCACACTTTACTGCCAGAAACTCTGCTCCTTTCCTTCCCACTCTGGCTCCGCCCTTCCGCTGCTCTGATTGGTCAGAGCGCGGCTGAGCCACTCTGTGCGCGTGTGTGAAAGACACACACGCACGTTTGGCGCGACGCATCATGGGAGATAGCGCAACGCATCATGGGAGATAATCCATTGCGCAGAACCAGGAGGACCAGACGGTGCCCAAATATAGGCGAGTTCAGCTAATCTCCCGGTCTCCATGAAGTCCTATGCGCTACTGAGAGGGACCGTGCCACTATTGCAGACTTCCGTAAAGAAGTCCTTCGCCTCACTGCAGAGCTGCAGGATAAACAGTCACTCGTGTCCAAACTTTTTGATGTCGCTGGCGGGCAGCACTCACGGCTTATGTCACTGAGCGCTGCATACTGTGACACTGTCGTGTGGGAGAGATCTGTCAGCTCTGGGCCCTCTTGTTCTACACCTAAGTGCCCGGTTCGGAATAAAGAGCCTGCGGACTGCGAGGAGCCATCCAGCGCCGTGGCCCATGTCCTGAGCCTTTCAAACCGCTATGCAGCCCTCTCCGCTGACATCCCAGCCCCCTCAGCAGAACCCCTGGACTCTGCAGCAAACTCTACTGCTGTCCGTGGATCCAGGTCCACTGCGAGAAAGACACTCTTAAAGGAAGCTGTCCTCAGACGAAAGAGTGGTCATTCCCCTTCTCTGACCCCAGTGCATCACCACCACTTACCTTCACCGGGTCAGCAGCAGCGACCCGAGCCTGCTCCTCTCGCTGCTCCAGCGTCTCCGTGCACACAGCGTGGGTTGCCCGGAGCTGGGAATCAACACCCCCACTCCTCTCCATGTGTTCAGCAGCGCCCTGGTCCGGACCCATCCCTGGATGAGCCCGCTGGTTCTGGACATGGACACCGAGCGCCTTCTCCGCGGCCGCGGCCACTCTTCGCCCCGACTACTCTGATTGTTGGAGATTCCATCGTGAGGCACGTCCGCTTTTTTAACGCGGTCACTCACTGCATTACCGGAGCTACTGTCCCAGATCTGCTCGTCCGTCTCCCTCCTCTGCTTCACTCCCTGCCCGATACCATATCCAAGGTAATCGTGCATGTGGGTATAAATGATATGAAGCTGCAGCAGTCAGAGGTCACAAAGAAGCACTTTATGGATCTGTTCCGCCTCCTCCAGTCCTCCGGGTTATCCGTTTTTATTTCTGGTCCAGTCCCGACTGTAAACCGGGGTGACTGCCTCTACAGTCGCGTTGTGGCGCTCAACATGTGGCTCCAGTCTACATGCAGCACTTTTAACTTTATTTTTGTGAACAACTTTGGCCTGTTCTGGAAGCGTCACGTGGCCTATCGTCCAGATGGTCTGCACCTGAACAAATACGGCACCAGTTTGTTGACGGACTTCCTACGCCATGTTGTTCAGTGCTCCCCGAGGGGGGCGTGACTGTTTACATCTGAGGCTTCTCGGCCCCCACTTGCTCTACTTAATGTCTGATCACTACGCAACAAATCATTTTTAATTAATAATTTTATCTGTTCGTATGATCTTGATTTTATGTTTATGACTGAAACATGGCTTGACCATAATACAGGAGATGCAGTTTTAATAGAAGCCTCACCACCAAATTTCAAATTTGAATATGAAACACGAGAAAATAAAAGGGGGGGGGGGCATAGCAGCAGTTTTTAAAGATCGTATTGTCTCCCATAGAGTGTCTCTTGGGAAATTTTCATCATTTGAGTATGTTTCTTTTAAAATAGAACAAAAGAAATCTTCTTCCATTCTTATTATTGTTGTGTACAAGCCGCCACAGTCATGCCATAGTTTCACTGATCATTTCACTGAGTTGCTTTCAGTTGTGTGCACAGATTTTGATGGTTTAGTCATTATAGGCGATTTTAATATTCATGTGGATAATGTTAATGACAGATACGCAAAAGAGCTGAGTTCCATACTTGAATCCTTTGGCCTCACTCAGCATGTGAGTGGCCCCACCCATAGCAGAGGACACACCCTGGACCTGCTTATCACGAAAGGGGTGAATATTTCAAAAGTTAATGTAGTTGATGTTGCTCTGTCGGATCATTTCCGTGTATTTTTTAACATGTGTTTTGCTACCAGACCACCCGCTAAATATGAAATTGTTAGAAGTAGACACTTAAATGAAAACACGGGTGAACTATTTATGGGAATGATCCATTTTGAGAACACATCATGTTCTACTGTAGATGAACTGTTTAACTCTGTCACCTCTAGTGTGTTGAATGTTCTGGACGCCGTTGCCCCTGTGAAGGTACAAATGGTCACAAATAAGCAAAAAGCCCCATGGATAAAAGCAGGCCCGGTCAGGGCACAGAAGCAAGAGTGCCGGAGAGCAGAGAGAAAGTGGAGAAAGTCCAACCTCCAGGGTGATTATAAACTCTTAAAAGAGAAGTTGTGTGAGTTTAACAGAGTACTACGTAGAACAAGAGAATTATACTTTTCTGAAACTATTGAAGGCTGCAGCAACAATCTGCGTGTTCTATTTTCAACAATCAATAGATTAATGAACCCCCCTGTTGAGTTGCCATTAGAACACTACTCCAAATCCAGGTGTAATGAGTTTGCACAGTTCTTCAGAGACAAGGTTCAGGGTATCAGAAATGCCATCACCTCTACAACACAAGTAACAATGCAACATCCAGTGAGGCTTTGTGAGCTAGCTCAATTTGCACCTGTCAATGATGAAACTGTTAAAAAGATAATCACAGGTCTTAGTTCCTCTACCTGCAGTCTGGATGTACTACCTCCTAGATTTCTGAAGTCTGTTATGTGTAGTCTATTACCCTCATTGACACAAATAGTAAACATGTCTTTTTTATCTGGAACATTTCCAATGGCCCTGAAAAAGGCAGTCATCAGGCCCCTCCTAAAAAAGAGCAGTTTGGATGCTGC
This sequence comes from Knipowitschia caucasica, assembly GCA_964034765.1. Lineage (NCBI taxonomy): Eukaryota > Metazoa > Chordata > Actinopteri > Gobiiformes > Gobiidae > Knipowitschia > Knipowitschia caucasica. The sequence continues at coordinate 26,464,413 of OZ035837.1, read as the reverse complement.
GGTACTTGAAAATTACCGTCCCATCTCAAATCTGCCTTTCATGGGAAAAATTCTTGAAAAAGTTGCCTACCAACAACTTACTGAATTTTTAATATCTAATGACTCATTTGACATGTTCCAGTCTGGCTTTAGACCACACCACAGTACTGAGACCGCTCTAGTCAAGGTAACAAATGATATTCGGCTTAACACTGATGCAGGAAAAGTCTCTGTTTTAGTCATGTTAGATCTGAGTGCCGCTTTCGACACCGTTGACCATGAGATTCTCATGCAGAGACTGGAGGACTGGGTTGGTGTTGCTGGTACCGCCCTAAGCTGGTTTAGGTCCTATCTAGAAGAAAGGAAGTATTGTGTGGAGATTGGAGACTATGTCTCAGATAATATGGCCCTGACCTGCGGAGTGCCACAGGGGTCGATTCTGGGACCTCTCCTGTTCAATATTTACATGCTGCCATTAGGTCAGTTAATTCAAAGTATGAAAGTGTCCTACCACAATTACGCTGATGACACTCAGATCTATGTCTCACTGACTGCAGGAGAGCATGGACCGGTGGACTCACTCCTTCGCTGTATCCAGCGGATCAGTGAGTGGATGCAATGCAATTTTCTCCAGCTAAATGCGGACAAAACCGAAATGATTGTCTTTGGTCCCGAGAAACAAAGAGAGACCGTCATTTGTCACCTTCAGTCTCTCTCCCTGGGGCCTTTAAATAAGGTCAGAAATCTGGGAGTAATAATGGACTCTGACTTAAACTTCAATAGCCACATTGGATCGGTAACATCAGCAGCTTTTTATCATCTGAAAAATATTGCCAAAATTAAAAATATTGTGTCCAGGGCAGACTTGGAGATTCTTATCCATTCTTTTGTTTCCAGTAGGCTGGATTACTGCAATGGCCTGCTCACAGGTATCTCCAAACATGCAGTAAAACAGCTGCAGTATATTCAAAATGCTGCAGCCCGAGTCCTGACTAGAACCAGGAAGTACGACCACATTAGTCCGGTCCTCAGGTCTCTGCACTGGCTTCCCGTGGCCCAGAGGATAGACTTTAAAGCAGCTCTCCTGGTGTACAAGTCTCTCCATGGCCTTGCACCAAAGTACATCCATGATATGCTAGTCCCATATGAACCAGCCCGGACACTGAGGAGCGCAGGGACGGGACTCCTGTTAGTGCCCAGAGTCAGGACTAGACAGGGGGAGGCTGCGTTTCAGATTTATGCAGCTAAAGTCTGGAACAGTCTTCCTGAGGATGTGAGACTGGCTGCCTCTCTGTCAATGTTCAAATCCATGTTAAAGACTTTTCTTTTTTCCTGTGCATACAACTAGAGAATTTTATTTTTTTAACACACCTTGTTATTTATTGTTGTAACTTTTTGTGTTTTTAACTATTTCATTGTTTTTAATTACTTGTGTGATTCTTATGTTTTTAAATTACTTATGTGATTTTAATGCTTTTTAATTACATATGTGTTTTTAATTGTATTTTAATGGTGATGATTTGTGCATTGTGTGGTGTGGACTGTGAGGCGCTTTGTGTTGCCCTGTGCAGGAAAAGCGCCCTATAAATAAAGATTGATTGATTGATTGACACTGAGCACAAGCCATTCATTTGAATAGGGCGCCATCTTGGATCACCGGGGCTTGGGGAACTACATGAAAACTGAACAAAGAATTCTGAACATCAGCGGTGAGTTACCCATTTATATACCGAACCTAAATCCATAATCAGATCCTCTTCAAATGTGTCCTAAAATGTTCCTTGCATGTTAATGGTAACTTCCGAGTTTAGCGCGATCGCTTTTTGTCACATTAAAACAGTATTTTTGTCATGAAAACCTTAACAGATAATTCTGAAAACCTGTGTATGTGTGTTAAGAATGTATAATGTATTCTCCGATTAATATTTAAAGGTGTTGATTGATTGATTGGTATTTTTTTATTGAGCGTGGCTAGCTCCGCTAGCTTCTCTGCACAGACAGAATTAGTGACCTGAATTACAAGCACAGAGTGCGTTGCCAAAGGGCAGTGGTCATTATTGTTTTGAGAGTTCTGTTATCAAGAAAAAAGTATCGGTAGAACTTTTTGAAATTACATTCAAATCAATGGAGCGTTCTACTGCTGCTGTGAGGAACTGTATAATAAATTATAATGAAATATTCGAATATATTCGAATGTTTAAATCAATAAACAAATAAACTTTGAATATGATTTTTGTGCAAAAGTCATGGCCCTAGAACACATAAGCCAGGAGGATATCAGCAGGGATCCTAGAATACAAAAGTGCCATGTTTTGTCGAGTTTTTTAGTCTGGTGGATTTGGGGTGGAACCAGACTGACAGGACAGTAATCGCAAACCAACCAGATGTAGGTTCCCTGGGCTCTGGTAGAGGACCCGAGCATAGAGAGGGATTACCACCAGTGTATGGCGCCAGATTTACGCCAAAAGTCCACACGCGCAAATAATACATACACGCGCAGCTTTATTTAATTCACACGCGCGCAAACCACTCTCCACGCGCATATTTCACCCCACACACGCGCAGATTCAGTACCACGAGCAACAATACGCGCGTGTGTGCGTTCGTGACATGCCTTCTCCCTGCTCGTGGTCTGTGTTCTGCGCGCATTGAAAACTTTTGCCATCTCTTCTACGCGCGCGTGAAATATACTTTTGTCGCTTGGGGGCGGGGCCACTGCTTTCCAGGAATTCCCGCGGTTAGAAGATTTGGTTCAGAAGACGAATACTTGGTGAGCGTTTTATATTTATTTGATATATAAACATATTACAATGTAGGCTACGTCCTTTATTTCAGTAGATTTCTACTAAATTTCAGTTAAAAATGAGAAGAACTTAGTTACTATCAATTAATTAATTAAAATGATGGACATGGGCAAACAAGCAACGATTGGGACACCGGCGCGATGTTAGCTATGGAAAGACAGTAAAAAAAAAAAAACATTTGTATGACTATATTTTAGGAGGGAGGTAGTTTTGTACTGTTGCCGTTTGTAGAAACTAAGGTGAGCGGCAGGTCATATTGGGGCAAAACAAATTGTGTCACTTTGGTGCTAGTTTGAAGGTTGCCTAAAAGAGTACCTCTGCTCAGTGTATACTTGCTATGATTACTTAAGTTGTCTCATATTTTTCTGTATATGTGTTTGTCTGCAATAAAAAGTAAAAAAAAAAATAATAATAATAAAAAAAAAAAAATTTATTGCGCAATAAAAAAAAATGACGCCGTTAATATTGATTTGCGTTAACGCGTTAATAACGCGATATTTTGGACAGCACTAGTATAAACATATGAATAAAGGACGTAGCCTACATTGTAATATGTTTGTATATCAAATAAATATAAAAGGCTCACCAAGTATTCGTCTTCTGAACCAAATCTTCTAACCGCGGGAATTCCTGGAAAGCAGTGGCCCCGCCCCCAAGCGACAAAAGTATATTTGACGCGCGCGTAGAAGAGATGGCAAAAGTTTTCAACGCGCGCAGAACACAGACCACGAGCAGGAAGAAGGCATGTCACGAACGCACACACGGGTGTATTGTTGCTCGTGGTACTGAATCTGCGCATGTGTGGGGTGAAATATGCGCGTGGAGAGTGGTTTGCGCGCGTGTGAATTAAATAAAGCTGCGCGTGTATGTATTATTTGCGCGTGTGGACTTTTGGCGTAAATCTGGCGCCATACCAGTGAGGTGAGGTTAAAAAAAAATTGTTTGGTTTATAGTGTCTTGCCTAAGGTGTCTTGCCTAAGTATTGAAAATACTTGCATGTGAAAGCCAGATCCTGTCAGACCTCTGAAGCCGTGATGGGAGACCTCTGGGAACAACAGGTGCCACAGTGGGGCGGCTGCTGCAGTAAGGTGCCAAACTGTCATTATGTCATTAGGCAAGACACGTCACCCACATTGCCTAGAATGAGTCTGGTGCGTGTGTGAATGGCTGGCTGGTGGTCGGAGAGGCCAATGGCCTAGACTGGTCGCCTCGCTTCTGTCAGCGTGCCCCAGGGCAGCTGTGGCTACTGTAGTACTTTATCACCACCGTGTATGGAATGAAAGAATAATGACATGTGAAGCGTGTTTGAGTGTCCTGAAAGCGCTATATAAAACCAATGCATTATTATTATTATTATTATCATTATTATTATTATTATTATCACTACTATTATTATTATTATTAAGGGCACAAGGCTTTACAGCCACAGCTTCCCCACTGTAGCTCCTAGTGTTTCCAGGTCTCCCATCACAGTACTAACCTGCCCTGCTTAGCCTCTTAGCTGGCTTTCACATGTTAGTGAAAGCCAGATACAAGTATAAAGCAATATTAAAGCTGCATTAACTGACTTGGAGAAATTTTTGAATGAGCTTTCACCCCCTCACAACCCCCTCCCCTCAGCCTGTGCTCACATGCTAAATGTATACGGAGCTAAAGTCTCACAATATGGACACATTTGAACGTGGATGGTGTGACCATCCACGGGGGCGACAGTAGCTCAGTTGGTAGAGCAGTGGCCTTTGAGCCTGGAGGTCGTGAGTTCGATTCCCACCATGGGACCTACTCCAACTGCTCCCACTAATGTCTACTGTCGTTGTGTCCTTGGGCAAGACACTTAACCCCACGTTGCCTGAAGCCCCCGCTGAAAGACCAAGGCTGTTTCACCGCTGACGGAGCAGCCATCTTCCTGTGGACTCACCCCCTGCAGAAGATCAGCGAGGGACTGGTGCTATGAGCATTGGGTGGCAGCTCTCATTGCCACCCCCCTGACCCAGAAATGGACAATAAAGGGGCTTGAAAATGAAATGAAATTAAATGAAATGGTGTGACCATAGAATGATAGAACCGGGAAGCGAGGAGAGGACGAGACTTTCTTTTTTATGGCTGTTTCGCTGTGTAAGCAGTAACAGGTAACGAAGACACAGGAAGCTTCAGCTCACCTTTAAATTTTTTACATGGAGACTTTTTGTCTCAAGTTACAAATTTTGTCTCAAGTTACAACTTTTTGTAAAAAGTTACGCCTTATCTCAACTGTGCCCAAGCCCACTAGCAGCAACTGTGCCCAAGCCCACATAGCACCCGGATCAAATCGCAAAGTGGGCTCAGGCCCACTTTAACTGGGCTTTGGGGTGCGCATGTGACCGCAGCCTTAGACTATAGACAATTCACTTTTTAGCAAAATACTGTGGTCCTCAATTAGATGTATAAGAACAAAAATCTACTAACAGTTCATGAGAGGTTACACCTGTATAAAAAACAAATATGTGTTCACTTCCCTTCTCATTATCATTGCAACAGTCAGTCTTTCACTTGAACTAGGCAGCGGGCTGAGCTCCAGAGGTGTGAGAAACAGAGATTTGTGGATATCTAAATTGCTAAAGCCCAAACCTGTATAAACAGTGGTAATTACCGGGCCATTGACAGTCTCTCAGTGTTGTGCTCATTCTGCCACAGCCGCAGTGATTAAAATGAATCCTCATCGACTTCTCCATTAAAGCGCTGGCAGGAGCGATCCCATGACCTTTCCCCATTGATTGAACATAACAATCACAATTCAATTGTAATGCAAAGAGAACATTTGTTATAATGTACATGAGATGCATGAGTCATTTCCTGGGAGCAGAGAAGGCTAATCAATGGAGCGACTCTTGGCGTGATGCAAAGAGAACGAGGCCGTGTTTTATACAGCCTGCAGTGTATGATGGAAGTCAATGATATGCATGTAAACATTGTATTCTCTGTTCCCAAACCGTCTCTGACATCACAGAATATCCAGATGCACCATCAGTCCACCACAGGGATCTATTAATTAAGACCCCAGATGGAGGTGCATCTGAATATGAACTTAAAACTTTGGAGCACATTTTCTCACACACAAACATATATATATATATATGATACAATATAGAAGAAGAAAAGCAGCTCCACAGCATCAACAGGTTTAGCAGTGGAGATGCTGTGATTCGAGTGATGAGCAGTGTTGGTGTTATACAAGCATTTTTTATGTTGGCCAAAAAGTAAAATGTTGGCCTGATATATGGGAGGGCCTTCTTCCACATGTTTGTTGAGTCCCTCACTTGGCTTCTTGTGGCTTTTTTTCAACAAGGATGTATATTGGCCTCTTGTTTGATTGATCTGTGCTGTGGATGTTCATACGTGATGGAAGGATGAAGCATGAGATTGACATAACTGGATGGCCATGACGGCGGAGCTCTGGAAGAGCAGGTTAGTCTTGAAGTCCTGAGCGATCCTCCTGACCAGTCACTGGAATGGCAGCTTAGGAAATAGCAACGTTGGACGTCCCTCAGAGCCGGTGTGGTTTACTCACTCAGTCTCATGACCACAACTGATAAGTGGCAGCTGCCAGAATTTCTGCAACTGGCATTTTCAGTGGTCTTTTCAGGGCATCTAAAAGTTTAGAGGACTTTTCAGTAGCATTTCATATTTCAGTGGAATCTTCAGTAGCATCTAGTATTTCAGTGTCATTTTCAATGGCATCTTGAAGTTAAGTGGCATTTTCTGTGGCATCTTCTTTTTCAGTGGCTTTTCGGAGTATTTCAGAATCTTGACCGTATGAAACAATACCGACACACAGAACTCATGGAGCGGACCATCAGGACGTGTTCACGCTTTGTGGGCCGTTTAAAAAAGGTTGTAATGTAAACATTGTTTAGTATATTTATGCCACTAAACTACAAGATGCCACGAAAAATGCCACTGAAATACTAGATGCCCCTGAAAAAATGCCACAAGACATAAAGATGCCACTGAGAATGCCAGTTACAGAAATTGGTGCCTGTATTTTGGCAGCGACGTGGCAACCTTGGTGTCGAGCTGCTTTTACAAAGAAAAGGTTCTGTTTGGTTCTGGCCATTTTATTTGCTCTGGTTCAGTGTGGAACCCTGAACCAGTGTAGGAAAATGGAACAACGCATGAAAAAACAACTTTATCAGAACGACTTGGAACATGTTCCCTCCAAGGTCTAGGGTCATTTTGGGGAACTTTCCTCGCCTGGTTTTCTTTGTGTATAATTGCTCATAAAATAGTCATCTTTTGATGCAGAGTCAAGCAGTATACTTTGTTTTTTTCAGTACAACCTGATGATTTAGAATATTCATATTGTAGAGCTGTATGAACTATATAAAAATTATGGAATCATGAAGACAAAGAAACAAATTAAACGGAAAATCAATTTAACAAAACTGCATTGAAAAAACACAATAAAATGCTAAAAACAACTTTTTAGAGTGCATTGAAATATTATTTAGGGTCATGGGGATAATGGGGAAAAAACTGAGCCTGTGACTATTATACTTTTTACAAAATTCCACTATAAAAGCCAAAAACGCTGTATTCGTGATGGCCTTCCTTAAGCAGTTTATCTATGAGGCTGGGGTCTTTTCAGTATCAATGCTGTAAAATATGTAGAACAAAAGAAACTAAGACAAAGAAATAAATAAAACATCTAATTTATATATATAAATTAGTGCTGTCCAAAATATCGCGTTATTAACGCGTTAACGCAAATCAATATTAACGGCGTCATTTTTTTTATCGCCATTAATTTTTTTTATAATTATTAAAAAAAAAAAAAAAAAAAAATTTTTTTTTTTTTTTTTTTTTTTTTTTACTTTTTATTGCAGACAAACACATATACAGAAAAAAAATAGACACAAAGAAAAGGACTAGTTAAGATACATTGTAGACAGAGATTACAAACAATATGTAGTTGGAGATACAGGGGGCCAAAGAAGAAACCCAGAAGGGCACATAGGAGGGGGGGGGGGGGGACATGAAGTGGGAGATGGGGGGGAGGGGTTAATAAAAAAGGCAATACAAGCAAACAGTATACAGTCATAGATATACCGAAAGTAAACAGAGAAACACTATAGAGTATTTACATGAACAAATTTACAAAAAAATTGTTTATCATCATCATAATGACACCATGATGTTTCTATACAGTCTATGGTCTATACCCACACATACACACACACACCCACACACACACACACACCCACACCCATAAACACACACACTCCACACACACACACACACACATTGAAGGGGCTTTTTGTTACCAATTATTTATTTTGTCATCCATTTATTGATGATTTTGCATCAAATGTTAGTGTGTAATATAACACTACACATTGTTTTCAATAAAAAAAGAAATTGCACACAGCACGCAAATGGGTGACTAATTTGCGATTAATCGCGAGTTAACTATGAAATTCATGCGATTAATCGCGATTAAATATTTTAATCGTTGGACAGCACTAATATAAATACATTATATACACATAAAATCATTATATTGTATTTATTATTGTCTATATCAATAATGCGCACTCCTCTGGCTCCTCTGAGCGCTGCTGCCTATGCTGCAACAAGAAAACACAGAGGAGTGAGTCATCTTACTCTCTGATGATCTTTGTGTGAGTCCCCATATGAGTAAAAAACTTTACAATACATAGTTCCTACATGACGTCACTACATACGGGGATTTGCCGACCTGGCGCCATTTGTGTTGGCATTCTGTGGGCAAAACAATAGAAAAAGAAGCTGAAACGTGTTAATGTCGTGATAAAGTTGAAAATGGTCATCTCCTGCTGGGTCAATGGATGTTCAAATCGTGCCGGAGGTTCCGTTAAACTTGGATTTTACAGTATACCCATCATTAGACTTCATGAATGTGAGAAGACTAAGCTTTTGTCAGAACAACCACGGAGGTTATGGCTTGCGAAGATAAACAGGCAAGAAACTCCCTCAAAACACGCAAGAATATGCTCGGAGCACTTTGTGTCAGGTGCGTATCGTATCTTATAATGTGTTGACAGACGTAATTTACTCAGTACTAACTTGTGTATGCTGATATCTGGTAACTTGAGAGTTTCATTATTTAGATTACTTTATTATGAGGAGGATCGGTGTCGCGTCCGAGGCTCTCGAGGGCAACGTAAATGTATTAAATAGATAATAATAGTTCTATGGTGGGCTAAAACAATGTTCACAAACAGCATTGCTTCTGTAAAAAGATCTGTGTCATAAAATAAACTGCTCTTTACGCCTGGAAAAATCAGTTGCCCACCATTCACCAAAACATACGGTCAAAAACGCGGAAATAAACAATAAACAGCAATCCAGAGTGTCCGTGTGGCATTAGCATTAATTAAATTAATTGTTAATATAATTAAAATAATTAAATGGAGCTCCAACTGGTATTAAATCTAAAGTTTTTGAGAAATGTTTGCATTGCTTGTTAATTTTTGCTGCATAATTTGATCAAATATGTAAAACATGTCCGTAGCACGTTAAACTGTGGTGCCATTGTATTAATATACAATTATTTGCTCAAAAGTTGCCCTTTTTTTCCAATTTGCGTTTGAATATCTACATTTATTCTCATTCTTCTGTTTAATGGAATGCACAAACACAGCAGCGTGCCATCAAAGATGGCGTCTCCGAGGAGGTCATGTGACATTCATTGGTCTGTGGGAACTATGTATTGGCTGTTTCTGGCTCAAGGGGCACCGCTTGAAGATTCGATTGGACACTAACTTTCAAACTGACTTTCATACACAGCTTACAGCTTAACCTGCGTAAGTCCCACAGATAAACCAAAGCTAGTTTCGTAATGCCTGGGATGTTTACTTCACGGGAAAAAAAAGTAAGTCGCTTCCTTTTACCGTTTGCGAGTAAATTGATCACTTGTAAAACATGTACGCATCTATCGCCGGTGATGGCACCGTCTTTTAAGGTAATGTTCGCAGTCCTAGACATCACTGAAAATGCCACCAAACTGAAAGATGTCACTGAAAATGCCACGGAACTTCTAGATGACACGGAAAATGCCACTGTAATAGTCAATGCCACTGAAAATTGTATTTGTTTTTGTCTGTACGTCTGTGTATCTATATTTTCACAATAAAAAACAGAAAATTACACTTAAATACTGGATGCCAAAAAACTTCTAGATGCCACTGAAAAGACCACTGAAAAATGGAATTGTGGCAGCTCTCACTGACTAGCTGTTGCATAACTTGGAATAATAGATTGGAATAAACTATAAATAAACTTTTGAACTCCATTGAATTCCTGTATGTGCAGAAAGTTACGTACAGTAATTTTGAAAAAATTGATATTTTTTTCAATGACAAACCCACAAAGTTAATTTTAATAACTTTACAACTCACACTGTAGTGGTGTTTATGTGAAACAAGGACGAGTCTGTGAAGGTGTAATATTAATGAGTATCTAAATGAAAGTAAATGGGAAGTGACATTCCTGATCCTGCCGTGCATATGAGAGAAAAAGCTTGATAGGTGTAACATGACCATTCAATCCGTCTTGAGCAGCTCAGTCTCCCGTCTTCAAAAGTGTCTTCTGACAAGTGCATATACGAATTATGTCCTTAAGGGATTTCTTTTTAGAATCTGGAGATTATAGTTTACACGGACATTAAACCGATTAGACCAGCCCGCACTCTCCAAGGCAGTTTATCTAATGGAGAAGATGTGCTATGCTAATTGAGAAATTCTGGTGGTAAAATTATATCCAGCTCTCTGCAGTGGAGTATCAGAGTTTGGCTTGATGAAACCAAATGACTAATCAGGGCTGGGAAGATGTGGGCTGAGTGAAACACTGTTTGCCATGCTAAAAGGTAATTGTCTGGGAAAACTTCATCGATGACAGATTCAATTCCATTTAGTCAATGTTTAATAAATGCTGTACAAACATGCCGGGCCCTATCTAGGCTGTGCTCTCCAAAACAAAGGGAAACTTTAATTGCTTTAATCATCTCTAGCTTTGACGTTGTTATTGGCCTTAAAAATAGCAGTTAACAGAAACTGTCCTGCCGAGGAAATTGAACCGCATTTGGAAAATGATGCATAATTAAGATAGGGGCGTCCCAAAGCCGAGTGGTCCGAGCCAAACTGAAAGGAAAAAACATTCCGAGGAATACAAAGCTATTCAATTAACAGTAAGACCCAAGGAAAACAATGTCTATTATGTATCACTTACTTTAATCAGATTGTAGTGATTGTATCCCGTTTGGTACAATCCGAGAACACAAACACGTTAATTAACAGATAGGAGGGTGGAAAGATGTATTTTTCATTAGAGGGTGAAATAATGTTCCCCTTTAACATCAAGGCAAACCAAGTGCTTAGCGCAGTTAAAACCAGTGAGCGGTGTAAGCTTCTGCCAGCGTTTTTATTTAAAACCTCATTACTGTGTGTTCGCACCGCCATCTCTGTACCTTTAATCTGCACTAAAAGGAAATAATGCGTTTCCGGCTTTATTTACCAGCCGTACTTAACAAGTGTTCCTGTACAATTAGAATTGTTAATAGATCTGGAAACAAAAGGACTTTGAAGGTGGGAAAGTGCTGACATTATTTCACAGGGGAAAAACACTCGGGAGGGAAAGAGATGGGCTGTAAATGGAGTTTCCTGGAACACAGCGCGCTGCAGTGTTGCTCGCTCTCATTACAAATGCCATGCACAAGACATAAATCAAGGCCAGTAAAACATTTCATTGCCACACAACACTAAATGACACACTCACTAGCTTTGCCACACTGATTGTGTTTAAACATTGTAATTTTACTATATTCCTATTAAACCTATGCAGAGTTTACAATCCATAAACATAGTATCCATAATAAAAGTTAATAAATGTCACAATTTGCATTCGGAAAAAAAGCCTCCAACATTTTGCAAATATCAATCTATGAACCTTTCAACATTTTGTCAAACAAAATGCTAATTGTACCTTTAGGAATTTGGGAGACAAGTGACAAGCAATGAGATGCAATGTCCTTTGGAATCAGGGAATCAGCACGAATGAATAAATTAAGCTTGAGCAAAGAAGGAAGAACAAAGGGTGCAATATCAGTATCTAATTTACTGTTATATCATTCACTGTGTTTGCACATAATGTATTATTTCAATAATATGTATATTACATATTTGTATATAACAATAATCGTCCTTCAAAGCAACATTAAACAATAAATTGTTAAATAAGACTAATATAAGTAATGAAGAATAATGCATGTTTACATTTCCCCCCACAATATGTTTTATATAATGATGAGCTGTGCAATTATTATGGGGAGAATAAACTTCAAAACTTGCAACACTGCCCTTCTAATCATAACTAGCCTAACCTCTAACTCCATCAATTACACCAAGCTGTTACATGAAAACCAATTGACAAGACTAAAATTGTTATTTTTTTCTGAGATTTAATTAGGAGAAAAGCCAGTGACCTGAGACCAATATTAAGTTAGAACAGGTGTTTGCCCTTGACAATCTTAATGTGTTTCGGCTGAATGTGTTATTCTTCTTAGTACACAAAATAAGGCGGTGTATAACATTTTGATGGAGTGGCACAGTGCCCTGTAATATCTCCTAGTTTGCAGCCGGTCACTCTGCTCTAGTGACTTAATAAACTATGAATGCACCAACAATGATTATTCATGTCATTCTTCAAAGGTCCTTGAGAGGATCTTGATGCAGCAGCGAGTCAGTGCTATGTGATAACTCAAGCTAAGACTGTACCATCTGGGCCCTTGTACTTGATGATTAATGCCATAGACTTGATTCATATGTGCAATTGGTGGTTAATAAACAAGGATTTTCACAGATAAATGGCACATACAATTGCTGAGGACAGAACTCATTCATAGTGGCTAATTTGTGTTCTTTGGTAATAAAGCTGATTATAATTGCTCGCAACAATTGTCTTCATATTCACAAATGTGGGGATTAACATAATGTGGATTGGAAATAATCTCTACAGACTTCAGACATATGTACAAAACATTGTTTTTTTAGTTTGCTTTGACTTAAGCAGCTCCAATGTCAGCATTAATCTACAGAATATTAATGTTGAGATTAAAAGTGTAATAATAATGTTGTCGGCAGTTTAAGAATGTATTTCATAATCTGTCCTTCTTCTGCTCTCACTCTTCAATGTCACTATAATTGCAGCGGACAACACAGATCCACAAAGAGCTTAATGACAGAACACAACAGTGACCTCTAGAGGAACATACTGTTGATCATTTAATGCAGCAGTGATGCTGGGAGTGCTCTGCAAAGCCTGACAATAACTCCATATTCAAAAGGTATATGATTAATATCATTTGTATTTCATTTTATTAAGAAGAATTAATAAATAGTAGGGGAAGGATTATCATCACAAATACATAGAAATAGTCATTTTGGTGGCTGAGCACTCTCGCCTCTCAGCAAGAAGGTCCTGAGTTCGAATCCCGGCCAGACCAGGGCCTTTCTGAGTGGAGTTTGCATGTTCTCCCTGTGTCTGCGTAGGTTTCCTCCTGGTACTCCGGTTTCCCCCTACTACTAAAAATATGTGAAATAGGTCTGGTTTGGCGACCCCGCTCCCATATCTGTGTGGAGTGAGAGGACAAGTGCCCAAAAATAACAATTGTAAACCGCTTTGTGACTCTGGTCTGTGAACGGTGGTATATAAATAAAGCTCACTTACTTACTAGGTCTAGAACTCTATTTCAGTTAGAGGGCAGATGCCAAAGGCCTTTCTAGTAATACTTTTTGAATATTGTCACTACTTCTAGACACCTAAAATAACAGACCATACAGTATGTGATATGTGCTTAAGAAGATGTGAAACTGTGACAGTTTCTCTTTCCATTTAATTCAATTTGACTTGATTGTATGTGTTCTTAACTTACTGGTTAATACAACTTAATGATTTTATGTATTTAATTGAATTCTGATATAACATCTTTTGAAATGTAATAGTCTGTGAGTGTATGTGTTCAAGTCTGATGAAACATAACATCATGATAAGTAGTAGTAGTAGTAGTAGTAGTAGTAGTAGTAGTAGTAGTAGTAGTAGTAGTAGTAGTAGTAGTAGTAGAAGTAGCAGTAGTAGTAGAAGTAGTAGCAGTGTGCAAGAATACAAGAGTTGATAGGAGGACGTCCACACTAGTTCCCCTCAGAGACAGAGTAGCGGAGGCCAGTGTTTTTTTCTCCTGCATAGAGGAGAATTATGGGAGCGATCCAGGCACGCCGAGTCGGGGCCAAGTGCAGCCATCTCACAGGCAATGAATGATGCTCAGATAAGAGAGCAAGCAAAGAGCAGCCCAAACAGGAAAACTTCAGCAACAGAATGTGCAGGGCGTCTCCAGTCTGAGCCGGAAAATACTCCATAAATGTGCTTTTTGTGCATTGCTCTTTGACATCTAATCGCTGTAATGTGTTGTTTGTGTTGTGTCTCAAGTGACCTTATTACTGGAGTTATAGCAAGCACTGTTGTCATTATACTCAATATACTTTTACGTGTTCATCTCAACAGAACTGGGCCTGACTCAAATTAATTTCTAATGAATCTTCATGTTTTAAGCCAAAACTCACAATCACCCTTTATGAGTAAAGTTTTTTACACTGTGCATAAAACTGTAAACATGCATCTGCAAACAGTCACTGATGTAAAAGTTGTGATTGATGCCTTTTTTCTGTTCTGTTTCACGATAATACCGACTCATGATAATTGTTCAAATCTCTTTTTAGGGCTTCTGTTTGTGACGCTTGTGTTTCCTTTTCTCTGTGCATTATAGCTAACTTAACAAACTTCAAAGTTAAGTTGCACTATTTAATATCCTCCTAAGGTTTGTATAAAAGCCTGTGCTGTGTGCTGTAAAAAAAATCTTTTTTTTATCTGGCCCAAAGCCTATCAGTTCAAATGTTATGAAAATCTGCTGAGGTTTTGAAATATGTAGCTGGCAGGGAGACATAAAATAACAAGGGGACAAAAGTATGACAATTTTGTTCAGGCAGTGCACCTCATTGCCGCAATAGCATAGTTCTTCTGTTAACTCGGAATATGATTAGGAAGAGTTAAAACATGACAACGAAGGGCAATTGCAGATCTGAAAACTCGCATTAATAATTGAGAAAGCGCAACAAGAAAGTCTGGGTATTGTTTCCCACACAGGGGACGAGAAGAACACAGGCAATGCTGTACCCCCCCTCATTCCAT
Source organism: Knipowitschia caucasica (assembly GCA_964034765.1). Taxonomy (NCBI): domain Eukaryota; kingdom Metazoa; phylum Chordata; class Actinopteri; order Gobiiformes; family Gobiidae; genus Knipowitschia; species Knipowitschia caucasica. Next base: position 26,449,375 of record OZ035837.1, on the reverse strand, counting down.
TGGGTCCTCTTCTCCTTTATGTATTCAAATTCACTTCAGCAGCATAAAATCCTCCCAAGAGACAGCATTGTCCTCCTGCTTGTCCCTTGGGCTTTGCTCCTCTCGCTAACATCTCACAATTTAGTCCTACACCTAGAGTTTTCTCCTCCCCTTCACAGTAACCTCTTTTCAAATATTTCAAAGCAGTTTAATGAAAATTAATTAAGTGCTTTTAAAATACGCCGCTGATGGCATAGAATGTTCTGAGGGCTTGATTTGCGATAGTCACACTTTTTGTAGGACACTGAAATAAATGCAGTGAATAGCCTTTCACTGGCTTCAGACATGGAATAATAATATTCACTGTTGGTATTATGAGTGGAAATAAAGGCTACACGTTTCTACAGCTCTCTGAACCTCGATGCATTCACCGAACAGAGAATGGCAAATTTTACACCGATGACTGCGTTGCAATTGCAGTTACAAATGTACGAACACTTTACTTTCATAATAATGCGCCTTGAATGCCTCAAATGCCTCAAAAGGCACATAGGTCTGCTCTACTGAACTTGAATGTGTGGGCCCTGGTGCATAAAGTAAGCATAAGGCCAAGTCTATAGTGACGAGGTTGAGCTGAATAAAATGAAAGGCCCAAGGCGTCAGAGTTAATGTATTAAACCCGGAAAGCACAAACAATAGCCAAACATTTAATAGAATGGGAATAGAACAAATGGTGGAGAACGGCAGTGAAATAATCATTATTTCCACTAGTCATGTTCAAGTGCTAAGTGTAAGTTATGCTGTGTTATGTGATTCAAAAATGTCGGTAAAGCAGATTTTTGAACCATGTGAGCATTGAAAAGAATGATGGTATAATAGTAACATGGGATTTCTTACTGTTAAGTGGACTGAAGACATGTTGAAGTCGTGTGACTGCCAAAGAAACACAGAGAAGCATCTTAATCATCCAGCTGTGAAGACCTGTGAAAGAGTCACAATATATTTGTATTTGGTTTATTCGCTATGGATGACCGCTAAATCACCACCAAAGTGACAACTCGTCTTCTCATGGTTCATCACTAAAATACAATCAGCTGTACAATTATGATCAAAACATATGTTTTCAACATAGATAATAACAATTACAGAAAAATTGAGAGTAAAGAATATAAAGTATTATATAAATGAATATAAACACACAAAAATCTGTTTTAGTTAAATCTTTCTTAAGACAGGCCTTGAAACCTGAGACCTTTCTTTCTTTTAAAGATGAGGGTAATCTGTTCCAGTGAGCAGTTCTCGGCAGAGGAACAATGATTTCATCGTAGACAACATAGACATATGTTTATGTTATGAGAATACAATTTTGTATAGCTTCTTTCAAAACCAGCGTTTTTCAATGCACTTTTGAATACATAGATGAATAGAAGACTCTTTTGATTGGGTGTAAAACATATGGTTCATAAAAGTAATAGCACATGCCAAAGTATCGAAGTTGGCTCAAAGTTGTTATTGTCAAGGCATCATTACACTCCTTTATCAGGCCCTATCTTACACCAACTGTAAAATGAAGTGTACTTTTATCATTTATATTTCATGCAGGGCCCCGACAGACAGTCTCCACAGAACCTCATCACATAAACCACTTTTGTAGTGATTCCAGTGTATCACAATATTATCATATCTATTCACTGCTAGCATGATGCAAATGGGCTCAGTAGCATTGCCTTGCCTCTACAAAACTCTCCCACAGGGTTCTAATAAAACAGCACAATTTGCCACTCTCCGTCTCTCCCTCGGAAACATAGGCGTCTGCGCGCTCTGTGATCTGCAACAGACAAAATGAGACGCAGCAGCTACAACCCAAACGTCCCACAATTCCCTGCGCTCCTTGAATAGATAATGCTTTTCCTTCACTTTCCTTTTATTCTTTCAAAAGCCAATGCATCAGAGGCCAAATATTAATTCTTCTCGTCATATGGAAGAGCTTATACGCAAGTGGCATACGAGGACGGGGGCTTTTGAATGATTAAGGCAACACATAAAGGGGTTCTCGCCGCGCTTTGAACTTTGAGTGGACTTCTGAACACTCACAACTTATTCCCCTACTCTGCTGGAGACTTGATGTTAAAACACAACATTAATGAGTGCTTTGTAACAGGTATAGGCAGAGGAATTATTTCAAGATAAGCAGCAAGACTCTTGACAATAGCAGGTTAGTGGAGGGGAGTCACTTTTTTGCACGCTTTGGCTTCCTCCTCAGAGCGTGCATCTACTTTACAGAAATGCCAATAGATTTGATTGCCTATAGTCCCTCTGGAGGCCTGCCGAGGTGCACATGCATGAGGACAAGACTTCAAGGAATGACATTGACTATAGGGAAGTGCTGACTTGCAACCACTGTTTGTCTTTTGATGTGAGAGATCAAATCAATGTGCAAGTGCGAAAGGGCGAGTCGCGTGAGCAGATTAGCATTAGCCTGAAGGTGCTTGGCCTCAATATATTTGTAGAATTAACATGAAAAGAATTTAGCATTGACGCTGGCCGACTTCAACTTTAGTGTGGGATGTATTTAGATCGGGTTGACTGCAGTTTGTATGTCCCACTGACTTCACAGGGTTCATCGCAAGAACTGTTGTTTAATCACAAACTAAAAACTAACTTACGTTTTATTCCTGACCCTAGGTAATCTCAATCTTCCAGTTATTTTGATATGATTAATATGTTGTTTAGTGATGTAAAAGTACACAATAATGATTGATAAACAACAAGGGGATAATGCAAATTTTCTAGTCGAGGGGTTATTTCCATAGACACTTATGCAGCTTTTCCACAGAAACAGTACGGCACGACTATTTTGCATTTCCACTAGGGATAGGCTTGGGATAAGGGTACTTTTTTCATACCACCTCGACAGTGGTTCTGTCCGGGCCAAAGCGATACCATGATGTGACGTCAGCTGACTGCTTTACACTGATTGTTCAACGAGTCTCGTCACTGGAAGCAACGTCCGACCCAATGGTAAAAACAACTCAACCACGCCATCTTTTAAACCGGCTGCTCTGCCTCAATACGTCCTCCCATGGATCAATTTTAATGACGTACTTCTCACTACAGAGAAATGGAATTGCACCAAAAGCCCCAAAAGGCAGCTCGATCGCACAACACGGGACAAGGTTTTCAGGGAGATCGCTCTTGATGTGTGACTAGTCTGTGGTAATCCTGTAAATAACTGGTTAGCTACATATCCCGTTGACCCAAAGCTCTCACTGAAATGTATTTACTCGTGTAAAAGTGTGATTGTCTGTTGTACATAGTGAGCTATTTAGCTATCGATAGCAAGCTAAGCTAAAATGTCCTTCCTGCGCCAGTGTGCTGTACTTTGGTCTTTCATGTGTTGCCATTCTGTTTTGTGCTTGTACTTAAGTTGTCGTGTGTATGTATTTGTTTGAGAATCCCTTCCCACAATTGTGGAGATTACAAACGAGTAATGAGTGACCGGAGTACTTAACTTTCCCCTCATCTAGACCTGGTCTCACATACAGTACGTACTTTGGACTTTGTAAATTGTTAGTTTTGCACTTTACTTTTGTTTTTAATAAATCTGTGATCGTATCAAGACTTTGTTTCATTCATTTGTCTGTACACATGCATAAAATGGGTTCAAAAGTTACGATTTCCTACTACATACTTTTACTTCGATTTACATTATATACATTATATTTGTCAGTAAATCCGTATAACCGCGGTAAATTTATAAACGAGGATGGAGCCATAAAAAGGTTTTATTTTTGATTAAAACACAAGGGCAAAATAAATGTTTAGGCAAATAATTTGTATCATATATACATGTATTTTAAATGACTAAGTTATGTATTGAAAATAAAAACATTTTAATTTAAATGACAAAAAGTGACCACCAGTGCATCAGACCAATGTTCCTAGTTAGTCGTCACGCATAAATTACGTGGTCTGACAACCCCTCCCACGCTGAGGAGAAAACTTTGGAGGTACCATTTTTAATGGCAATAAACTCACACCCGGCCACACCGTGCTGTGCCGTACTGTACCGTGCCGGCAATAGATATGCATGAATGTAGATTTCTCCAGTGTGAGATCAATAAAGTCTATCTTATCCTATCTTAAAAGTAGAATATATTGTTTTAATAATATTAGAACTGCCAATACATCTAGTTTTGCAAAATGTCTTGAAGTGTCTTGTTTATTTTCCTTTTACTCTTTAGTATCGAAGATAATGTATATGTTGGCCATAGACAGTACTGGAGGAGGCAGTGGCATTTGTTATTGGAGAGGCTGCATTATTTGTCACTGGCCTGGTGTGCATTGGTGCCTTCACATGGAAAATGGCTGGATGAGATCTCCTGAGTGCTTAAGTCAGATGGATTGAACACTCTTCAACACTGATAAAGGTTGATTTGAGGTTGGGACAACATTATTGTGGATAAACTAATGCAGAGTAATTGTCATATTTTGTGCTGTCAAAAGACCATAACAATGACGTATTTAAAATTCTACAAACGGTTTATGTAGTAACAGAAAGTGACAGGAAAAATAACATGTATTTGTTTTTGTTTTTATATTTTCTAAAACAACTATGGTATAATTTGTTGCCAGTTGAAAAGTATCTAATGAAAATAATGCTTTTTTTTGCATGAGGTAGAGTTGGTAAATATATAACATACTTAAAATATACCTTCAATTACGTGCCACGAGTAGTTATCCTCTCGGGTCCACTACCAGAGGCCTGGGACCTTTGGGTTCTACTGGTTCTAGTATTCATAGAACTTCACTTGTCTGGGGTGAAATGTCAGTTATTTTTCTTGGGTTCTGCTTTAATCACTTCTCCAGTTTAGGGATTTCTACCCTGAAGGCAGTGATGACCATGGGCACTACTGATGCCAGCACTTTCTCAGGTCTCTCAGATTCCTGTTTCCAGATGTTCCGATCACTTGGAATGGCTGTGTCAACCATAGCAGCTTTCCTCGGCTATGCCTGAAGATGTGAAGGGCTGCATCGGAATCATGAGTGTCATGTGAGTGAACATTACTTTGCTGTTGTAAATTTTGCAGTGTTCAATAGTTTTGTCAGGGTACCTTGATGTTGTTTTGGATACAAAGCATGTAGCGATTACTCAGACACCTTTTACACAGACATAGTATAAATAGACATTTCCAGACGTTTCTTGTTGTCATGCGGTTGGTAGTTTTAATTGTGGTCCTGTTGCAGCTTGATTAATTGAAAGGCAGTGAACCATAACTTTAAAAAGATGCTCTGCACTTCTCGAATGTAGGATTATTAGGCGTGTTCAGAAATATTGTTTTGGCAACATATATTGCAATAGTATATTCTCTCATATACTGTATATGTCAATTTAACACATAAAAGCATTATTACTTTTTTATTTTCAGCCAAAATGTTCGATTCAGCATCTTCCTTGTCCTGCACTTGCATTCCCACAGCTTATTTATTAGTTTTGTCCAAAATCAATTCAAGTATTGTGTTGCCAGACATTGATAATAAATATCATCCTAATGGATATTTCTGATTTTCATGCTAATAATTGCACATATATCAGCTGTACTATTTCTAGTTTAAAATCTCTCACTTTAACAGCAGGGCCTTGCGCATAAGTCTTGTCTCAGTGATCTGACAGAATCAAAAAGTTACTTTTTTGCATAAAAATTCAAGATTCATCCCAACTCACTTTTGATTGAGGGTTTAAAGACAAGATAGAATTGAGACGGTGAAGACTTCGAAGCCGCACAAGTGTCATGTGCATCACGCTTCCAGGCACAAGGCAGAAGAGCTCCAGCGCAAAACAAAGCCCGGCTTGGTCAGAACTTGGTCAGGACGACTGCTTCTACTAATGCATTGTACCGAGAATTGTTCACAATGTAGTTTATTAAAAGTGAATATCACCTGTTTTGAAAATATTGCAATTTAGTCGAACATTTGAGTTTTACTTTAGTGTTTGCCTGTAACTTGATGTTAAAGATCAAAGTTGAGAGGGGATTCTCCTGAGTGCGACTTATGAAGATGAGATGAGTAGAGGACGGGGGCGAGCGGGGAGGCGAGCAGGGGGGAGAGAGAAAGTCCTTTAGTGCCCTGCTTTGAACACTTTTTACACTTTCCAACAAGCTTTGTTTTTTAATTGGCTGAAATTAATCTTAGGGATGTAGATGCCTGATTTGCATTCATTAAAACCCAACCAAAAGAAGTCATGCTTAATTCCAATCAAATTTGCTTAATTATGCATGGCGCGATATTCCCAAATGAGCTGTGGATTTTTGTTCCGAGCACCACTTTTTTGTTTCCTATTGCAAATAAAATGTAATGAAGCTGTCTTTTTGTGTTTTACTGAATGTTGAGGAGCCACCTTGAGCTGTGTCGGAAAAACAATATCGCAGCTAAAGTAATTATAGGAATCTGCATTTTTCATTGTTAATTGTGGATGTCAGCGTCATTAATTTTAATTTACGGCAGGCAATAAAATTAAGAAAACTTTGTGCTGATGTTTTAAATCATGCCTGTGAAGGGGACACATAATGCAACTTAAATCTCAAGCAGATATTGATTGGGCTGGATGGTCTTTTCTATGAATCTTAAATAGGGGCCGACGCTGGGAATCTGCTTGAGACTTCACTTTTACGAGTTAACTTCAGATAGCGGCGGAGCAATACAATTAAAGAAGTGTCAGTGTATTTGGACACGCACACATGCACACGCAAACTTAATCAGCAAACTGCAAAACAACCGCGATGTTAAGGCCAGATAAGAGCTATCATAAATGAATAAAAGACAGACGCAAATGAATGATCCCATAAAAAATGACAAATAAAATATGCTTGGAGCCTTCATGCCTGTTTGGTTGCTTTGACAGTGATATTAATTAGATTGTCGGACATTGTCAGGCTGTTTGTACACTGAGCAGAATAGTTGGAGGTGAGGTATTGTATTGTATGAGGTCTATGGGGGATGACATTATGTGTTTCTGCCTCAACACTTGATTTATAGCTTCATTTGGACCGGGCTTGTAAGAAACACATCCTGCTGCAGCCAAGGCTTTAGTGCATTGTAGTCTGAAAACAAAGGAAGAATAAAATTGATCTTTGTGGACACACACAAAATCAATGAATGGCTATTTCCTGTTCCATGGCATGTTAGTCCGACTGACTTGCTCAATCCTTGAACTTTCCTTGTCTCCTCGGTTGGTGGAAAAGGAGAGGTCTTCAGAGTTCAGTGGAAACTTAAGATGATGTCATTGTGGATCCTTGGATCAGATATTTCTGTTTTCCTTCTGCAATGACCCTGAAAACACTAAACTCTGTTTTAATAACTAGCTTTCATAGCATAGGATTGGGTGCATTTTAAGATTGGACCATTTTATTGGGTGTCTCAATCTTCACTTACTATTAACAAAATGATTCCTTAATAACTTTTGAGAAATAAAATATGGGTAAGGAGAAAAAATAGTGAATCTCAATGATTGTCTTGGGGTTGTGTTTAAAGCCTGGGGGGTCCAACAAAGCTGAGAAGGCCCAGAAAGCCTGAATACATAAATACATGAAATATTGTACAATCAACATTGTATGACCAACGAGTCATGTTTGTAGAGGAAAACATGTAAAACAAAGCAGTTACTTATCCAGTGTTAATATTTGGACGGGGGATTTGGTTTGATTCCATGTGGCTAATCATTATTGCAGACAATGTGCTGGTGCCGTTTGTGCGGAGCATTCTGTTCTCTAACAAGGTGATTATGTTCCAGCACAATCTGAACACAGTTTTGTTCAATTGTTTTTTGTATGTGTGTCTGGCTAATAGCCAGCGGCTCCGTCTTGACACATGGAGCGCAGGCTGCACTATCAGCTCCCTCTCCTCTTCCTGTCGGCGTTCCTGGCCGTGACTGAAGCAAGTCACTCTAATGCAACAATGATGGTGATTTCTGTGTGCTTATCGAGGCGAGTAAGTACTTAAGCAGCTGCTTGTACTTTGATCCAATTTGCTTCCTGAATGTGTGCCTGCTTGTGACAGTAAACAGGCCTGCCTCACTTGTCATTTGCTCAAAGCCAAAGCAAATAGTTCACAGGATAATTGTTTGCTCATTTCTTTGTTCTGTGTTATACAGTAGCTCAGTTAACACTGCAGTTCACCGAAGTGACAGGCTCTCTCAATATGGGGTATCTTTCACATAAAATGTTCTATGTTACAGCTATGTCTATAATTCACTCGTGCCAGAAGAGCTCCAAAGGTGGAAGGAAACTATATAAGAAGAATATAGCAACCTTTAACATCATTGTGTGCTTGACTCATCCCCAAGGACAGGATAGATAAAAGATGATCAGTAAGAAAATTGATAGCACTGATTTAATAAACATCCCTGAAATGATCTGGGTGACCTGCAGGCAGCGCGGCAGTCACACGCACTCCGCCTGGGTTCAAGAATCAAGTCCGATGATTCATTTGAGTGACTGGGGTAGTTGAGTTTGATGGATCATTCCTAAAAGCATCATTGCTAATCTTCAGCTCCTCTTTTTTAGGTTATTCACAGATCAGTGGTTTTTCCGGCTAATCCTGGACCTGACGCTGCTCTTGTCTGTGTACATGGTATTCATCATGCACTGACAGCTCGAGTCCTTCAGACGACAAATAACCTTCAGAGATGGGCGGCTGGCGAGCAGTAGGTGCGCAGTTATTTTGGATACATTTCACAGTGGAGTGGCAAAGCTGCATGGAGAGATGTATGGTGTCCTTGTTGGCTGCGCAAAAAGATGGACCCTTTTCCGTTTCCTCGCATAATCATTCTGAGCCTCAGCCATGCCTTCGACAACTCAATCAGACAACCCTCTACCTGTAAAGTGGCTGGGTTGATTTGATTGCCATTTTTATTGGATCCTGGGCACATAAATCAAACCAATGGGGACAGCCGTACAGACGTGACCACTCGTCATTTGCCAGTAGCCTTGGAAACATTGTTTCGGAGGCCGCGCGGCTGTCATCAGAGGTAAATCAGGCCTTCCAAGTTTCTTTCCTCCAACGCTGGAGCACAGAGTTAAATCATCTTGAAAATTGATGTCACTGTGCCCAAGTGTTTTCACCTATCCCTTAGATAGAGTCCCATCACCCTGTGACAATGTCAGCACTTTTACCCTTTCCTCAAAAAGGATGCTCCTGTCCTCTGGTCTGAAAAGGCCTGCTAAGTCTGATAACAGCCTGCTCTCAAAATATAATTGAGACACAAACTACTGAACAATGACAGGCAAATATGGCATAGACGTCACATGGTTGGAATAGAACTCAAGCATTTAGGTATAAATATCACTTTGCACATCCATTATGTGTTATTATTTTTAACATAGTTGCTATCTACTTGATATTTACCAAAAACAATAGAACTTTGGAAATTGTCATTCATTTATTTATAACATTTTTACATATTGTGATTAACATCCAACTAACTAACCCTACACACTGTGGTAGTAAGCTACTTTTATTAGCTATTTGTTTACTTATTATTTTTCAGACAAACAAATACATATACTTCATACCTACACCTCAAACAAGTCAAAACTCAAAAAACCATTGACCCAGGGCCCTCCACTGTACTTCTGTAGTCACAGCTGCCCGGGACATCCAGGGATGTCTTTCTTAACATCTTAGACACAGGTCAAGACTCCTTCTGCTGAGTCTGTGTCTCATTTTAAGTTAAAGTGAAAGTGTGTCTAATTCTTGTTCATCACCAAAGCACTGTCTGGTGAGCCATTTGATTCTGTGTGAACTGATTAAGTCTATCATGTCCACCAGCGCTTACAGAGGGAGCATATTAGATTAAATACAGGTAGCTAATTTCCTCCTCTGCATGGGTGAGTGGGAGTATGAATGAAAGTGATGTAAAATTAATTTAGACCTCTAAAATTTTGATCACGCCAAGGCTATTTTGGTTCTCATGATGACGAGTAATGGGGGGTTGTTGCTTTTGTAACCTCACTAGCAATATAAACGCATTTGCCTATAGGGCTTTCAGGATCAATTTCATTCAGCATAAATATCACTTGATCTGTAAAACAAATTAGAAATAATAAAAGCCATAAAAATGCAGCCAAGCTCTATTGAGATGTCCCTTCCAGCCATGTGTCAAGTCTGAAGACATTAATGATACACAGAGGGGAGAAAATTACCATCTCGGATACGTCCGAACCAGTAAACTGGTAAACAAGCTGGCCGTTAGGAGTGGGGATGATTTGAATCAACAAGGGTGAACAGATATGGATACTAGGCGCATTAGTGTTAATAGGAATAGATTATGGAGGGATTTCGTAGAGTGACCTTCAGTGCACTAATTGAAATAGTATTCCGAGTCAGCAGTGGAGTAATCAACTTAAACACAGAATCATAAATCATCATGAATAGCGCTGTCACAACCAAGCCATTAGCCCTGTGTTTTTTCCCGGGCAACCTCATGAAAATATCTGCCACACCGATCCGTAGGTTAATAGGAACAGAAATGGCATTTAGAGTCTATTTGGATCAGAGGCAGTGTGTGCTTGAAAAGTAGAACTTTGCTAATTTGCAGGTAATGTGAATTGATGTAGTATGAGGTTGAAGATAGTTCAGGCAACGAGTCCAGCCGTGCAATAAGTGGGAGCAGAAGCATGATAACCACTCTGCCACTCCGCACAGGAACATGGTGCTGTATGGGACTGAGGCGCCCATAACAGCACGATATGTTATCAGCCATGGGTTAGGTAATCATGTTGGCTTAGCGTGACCTTTGTCTTTTCTTATTAATTCAGCTTGACAAATACGCAGTAAACGACAGCATCTTGAGACTCGCTCACAACCAAAAACACATCCAATAATGTGTGATGTCTTGCCGTGTTACTTCACTCATGCCAAATTTGAATCACATGCTTTGGTTGAGCTGTTTAACATCTATATTAATATCAACAAGTGCTCTGGTCATAAATAGCTTCTTAATTGCGCCTAAAGTGAACGTATTAGATACTAAACAGTCGGTTAGCGTCAGTAAAACGTCTTTCACACAACAATAGCCAGCCAAACTTGTCAGAATTGCTGATAAGAGGGCCGATCCGAAGCGCTTGCACGGCATTAATCAAATAGCAGGTCTAATTAAAAGCGGTTTAAACAAAGCTTTTTTTTCTAAATGTTGCTCAGGTATGGCAATAATTTTTGATCAGCCAAGCCTGGAAGACAAATAATTAGAAGTGCCACGGCGGCCTGATGAGTGATGTCAGCATCTCCAGTGACCTTCCCCTGCTAATTAATTTTCATTCCAAGGAAAAAAGAGCTCGTTGTTGCACATTATTAATTGAGTTCATGAAAAGATGCACCTGATTAATTTTTGTTGATAATACTTGTCATTCTGGCCAACGTCCGTAATCATTTTATGGGTTTTCATCTTAGTGTTTTTCAAAGTTGATCTAAGTCAATGTTACTGGAGATTAATTTGTTCAAAGTGGGAATGGGGTGTCCGGAAGGCAGCACAGCTTACTTAGACATTTAGGAATAACACAATAACTATTGTTTACAGAAGGGCTGTAGTTAACCATTATTTTTAGTTGATTAGTTGAGGAATTATTATTTTGATGAATCGCTTAGTTGTTCAAATAAATAAGGGATTTTCAAAAATACATTTGACTAAAAAACATCTACATAAAGACTAAATGTAACAGAATTGGTTGTTTAATTGGAAATCACATTAATTTTTTAAACAACGACAAAAACACAAAAACAAAAGGTGACTCATGAGTGTAGTTGCACTCTGTAGTTGCATGCTGTAGTGTAGCTCAGTCATATAAGGTCTTCTTAGCAAGTTCTGGTATGGTTCAAAAACCTATTGATCGATTATAAATTAGTTGAACACTTTGAGTAGTTGTGATTAATTGATTAACTGATAGTCCTAGTTTACAAATCATTGCTTAAAAATACATGCCAAATAACACATGTGCAATGTTATACTGGATTAAAAAAAATTTACAGGATAGAAATAAAGCCAAGGGGTAAGCCTATATCAAAGTCAAAACTGATGAATATTTTAGATACATTATCTTACTTTTCCTCTCCATTAGAAGGATGAATATGAGGGAGACAATGAATGATTTTGTGACAAACCAACAAGAATAATAGATAACGGTCCAAAAATATTTCAGATAGATTTATGCGCTGTTGTTGAGAATTCATAAATAATGTTACATGACAGGCAATCTCCGTGCAAGGTTGAAAACCTTACAGGCCAACTTTTTATAGGCCAGACTCTGCACCTGCACTTAATTATTGTAAAGTTAAAACTTAAAACGTGGGAATAATAAGTGACACTAATCATGTGTAGCTTTGAGGAATCCACTTTCAGAAGTTGACATTTCACATGTCACAGGATATGTATGCATTTTATAACACTTTTAGAGTGACTTTTATAGTCCTACAAAGTTTGTGGTGGATATTAACATCCTATTATCACACTATACATAGTTCCCACAGACCAATGAATGTCACATGACCTCCTCGGAGACGCCATCTTTGATGGCACGCTGCTGTGTTTGTGCATTCCATTAAACAGAAGAATGAGAATAAATGTAGATATTCAAACGCAAATTGGAAAAAAAGGACAACTTTTGAGCAAATAATTGTATATTAATACAATGGCACCACAGTTTAACGTGCTACGGACATGTTTTACATATTTGATCAAATTATGCAGCAAAAATTAACAAGCAATGCAAACATTTCTCAAAAACTTTAGATTTAATACCAGTTGGAGCTCCATTTAATTATTTTAATTATATTAACAATTAATTTAATTAATGCTAATGCCACACGGACACTCTGGATTGCTGTTATTGTTTATTTCCGCGTTTTTGACCGTATGTTTTGGTGAATGGTGGGCAACTGATTTTTCCAGGCGTAAAGAGCAGTTTATTTTATGACACAGATCTTTTTACAGCGGCAATGCTGTTTGTGAACATTGTTTTAGCCCACCATAGAACTATTATTATCTATTTAATACATTTACGTTGCCCTCGAGAGCCTCGGACGCGACACCGATCCTCCTCATAATAAAGTAATCTAAATAATGAAACTCTCAAGTTACCAGATATCAGCATACACAAGTTAGTACTGAGTAAATTACGTCTGTCAACACATTATAAGATACGATACGCACCTGACACAAAGTGCTCCGAGCATATTCTTGCGTGTTTTGAGGGAGTTTCTTGCCTGTTTATCTTCGCAAGCCATAACCTCCGTGGTTGTTCTGACAAAAGCTTAGTCTTCTCACATTCATGAAGTCTAATGATGGGTATACTGTAAAATCCAAGTTTAACGGAACCTCCGGCACGATTTGAACATCCATTGATCCAGCAGGAGATGACCATTTTCAACTTTATCACGACATTAACACGTTTCAGCTTCTTTTTCTATTGTTTTGCCCACAGCATGCCAACACAAATGGCACCGGGTCGGCAAATCCCCGTATGTAGTGACGTCATGTGGGAACTATGTATAGCAACTGGTAGCTCCACTGTGATCTACCAATCAAAAGAAAGTCAAGCATAGTATTTTAAAATGTATCTTACCAGAAGTGAGAGGTGCAGTGCTGAAGAACGAATTTGCACGTTTCCCTTTATGTCTGTCAGGAATCCATCTAGAAAAAAGTAATATATTTCATTCATAGTGTTTTTCATTTCATCACCTGGCAGTGGTCAGCCACTAGTGTGAACAAGTAAAGTGTCTTGCATAAGGACACAATATCAGTATGAATTAAATGAAATATAGAATAAAAATGACTACAGATTATCTTCAGGTTTTAACGTCGGTCAGCACTTGTGAGCTCTTCTGTTTTTGAACACGTTGAACAAAAGAATACAGCAGAAGTGACAGATGCACTCCAAATAGAGGAAATTCACCGGTAACATCATTAAATCACACACTTTCGCAGCCGTGGCACATGACAAACACTCACCTGCGGCTCGCAAACGACGCGCGCTCAGCCGTGATCCGGATCTCACCAGTTCCGGTTGGTGCGCGTGTGTCGCGAGCATGGATCATGGATCTACAATAACAACGAGTGGCGCGCATTTTCTGGCGGAAGTTGAAAAGAAAAAAGGAGTCTGCACCACGTGTATTTAACATAGACTGTATATATTCATTATTATTAGTATTTAACCATGTGGATTGAACTGCACTCAGTACCAGGTAACTATTCAGGTTCATCAGGTGATGGTTACGAGTTGTGTGTTATTTGTAATTATCATTCATGTCCTCTGCTTGTTTTGGAGAAGCCCACTTGGTCTTGATAATCCTTGTCCTTGGAATGGATTTAGAAAAACAGTGAAGGCCATATGATATAAATACTGTCCCCAACATTTGACAAAGTCCCTTTCATTGTGTACTACTTATATTTTTCATGGTGGAAAATTACAGCCTCTGTGAACCTGCGTTTGTGTGATAAGCTTCAAATACAGAATAGTTTTAAAAATCCATTAAGAAATCCTAATACCAACAAGAGGGCTGTTGATGAAAATATGTAATATTGTCACCTTTTGAAATGTATATGTCACCAAGCTGGTACAAATGTTGTTTTTAATTGATGCTTGGGCCGCTGATAGTCACAACAGGACCAAATGATCTGAATAGCCGTGGATGTCACCGTTGCCAAACTATTAATAAATCCGTAATTATGGTTTGCAAATTGTTGATTCTTCTCTTCCTCTGTGGTATTTGATATGCTCAGCACAATGAGGAGATGAATTAGGACTAATAAACAGGTCTCATGATTCTCTCTCTAATTGGAGGATCATTATATTTCTTCCACAGAGATGCCCACAGCTAAAGGCTTTAACAGCACTATTTCAAACAGGACACAGAGAGGCCTTAATGAATACTCCTGTGACTTTACAAAGAGAAGCACATATTCCTTTTTTATCTTACACATAGCTCCCTGTAATTGTTGGGTTGAGGTGCAGTGCTGCCTGTGTTGAAGATTGCATTAATTATATGTTTTTATCCAGGTTAAGGAGATGGAAATGTATGAAGTTTTTGTTTTAGCGCTCAAGCATACTTTAGTTCAATAGACTCGACTCCTTGTCCTGTGATCAAAGGCATTATCTTATACTCTGCTTTAGTCGGCCCATCTTGATTTTACACTGTAGTTATCAAAAATATGTTTTAGTAGTGATATCAACACAAAGGGAAGAACAAAATAATTGGGTACTCTTAACCACATTCTTGATAACTTTATAACCTATGTGTAATACAGATTTCATTACAATTTTCTCATGTCAAATGTTCTCAAAGCACATACATGGTCAGAATAGTTATGGAGTTCTGTCTCTTAGTTTTTACATAGCCCAATGAAAAATGGAGACTACATTGTCGTGGATTTGTAATTGACTGCAAACCTGATCTTGGTCTTTCATTCAGGACTTCTTGGACTGAACTGAAAAAAACACTATGCTGCCCTTCAATTAAAGTTGAGCTTAATTTAATTTGTGGCCATACTGGCACGTGACCTCTGAAGCTAAGCCGGGAAGGGCCTGGTTAGTACTGTGATGGGAGACCTATGGGAACACCAGGTGCCACAGTGGGGCGGCTGTAAAGTTCCAAATTGTTGTTTGTGTCCATAGGCAAAACACTTCCCCCACATTGCCTAGAATGAGTCTGGTGTGTGTGTGTGAATGGCTGGTGGTGGTCGGAGAGTTGGAGTCGGAGAGACTGGTTGCCTCGCTTTTGACAGTGTGGCCAAGGGCAGCTGTGGCTACAGTAGTTTATCACCACTGTGTATGGAGTGAGTGAATAGTGACATGTGATTGTCGAAAAAAGCTCTATATGAAACTGATGCATTATCATGTTTTGCAACAAAGGTTATTCAAGACTTGTTAAAGTGCTTCTGTACCAATCCATGTTTAAACTCCCACACAATGCCCTACATATGCGATATCAATTTAATACAGTAAGTAAATGTCTTTTCAGAGCAAATGAAATGCGTGTTCAGGGGCTGTGCTGAAATCTCCGGGTGCCGTTTTCTCCCATCAGTGAAGTTGATAGAGTCATTAGAGAGCGAGCTGTGGCCGCTTTGGTCCCTATGTAGTAAATGGCCTTTAGGATTGTGTGGGTGCGCTGCCTCAATGTTACCTCAGAGCACTCCACTAAAGCTGGTCTAGGTCAGTCCAAAATGGTCAGATGACTGAAACATAAGGCATTATTAGTTGATATTGTAAAATCGACAAATTTTCATTAAGTCAAGTGTTATATTCAGACTGCAAGAATGTTCAATATCACACACATGACCTCCTATGTTAATATAGACGGCTTTTCTTTATCTATTAGTGGCAAACGTGATTACCTTTGGAAAGAGTGCGAAAGCAAAAGTGCTGAAATGGACTAAATGACAAGCTGGAGGAGGACCGGGATTTTTGCATATCACAACCCCTCGATGGCTTTGAGAAACGGGGTGATAGAGGTCAGCTCAATATGCATATAATAATTTGGGGTTACATTCAAAGTTTAGGTTTTAAGCCTCTTGATGAAAGACAGCTATGAATAAATGTAATCTTTTTCATTTGGTCCTTTGCTGAGGGCTGTGTAAAAGTCTTTGTATGCTCTTTAACTATTCCAAATCCTTATTACTCATTCATTGTCACTTGAAGACACCTTCAGTTAGATTTGAGATATTTATTTAAGAGCTCATTGCAGACTAGTTTCATTGAATTGTATAGGCAGTACAGTGATGGATGGATGAAAGAGAAAAGTTTGGGCTCCTGATGAAGAACTTATTTGTCGACCAGTGAAAATGCTGGTGTACGAGGGCAGACTGACAAAGGACTGTGTGCCATTCATCTGGTAACCTGCTCAAGGTGCGCCTGGTTGATGTCCTCCTCCTTTGGTGGGGAACATATGTCCACAGCAGCTGTGCACTGTGAATAGGCAGTGATTGTGTGCAAGCTAACTGCATTCCTGGGAGCTACGCCAAGTTTGAGTGGAGTGAGCTGTCCCATTTCTTTTCTTTTTTTAGTACAGCAGCATCTCCTACATTCCACCTGATTTACATGTCTACTTTTCCTCAGACAGTAGCTGTGGCTCTCTGACCAGAATAGCACAAAGTTTTTAGGAAGATGCTGAAGAGCAGAACTGGAGACATATTTCAGATGCTTAAGGCGTGTTGAGTGGAACAGCTGTGGAGCTGGATGCTCCCCGTGACACAGTTTACAGAATCCGTTCTAGTTTATGATTCTTGTTATAATGATATATGATGTGTGTTTTCCTCAGACATGCTGTCTTCTGCAATGGGGAGCCTATTTCTGTGTTGGTCACTGCATTGTTACTAGCATGTGAAAAAACATCAAGTCTCCTATAGATGCCATTTGGACCTTTTTCACAATAGAAGCAAATTATTCTGTCAATATTTTAAAGGATTTCAGTCAATAGATTTTTCTCTGCCTCTTTGAAAATGTAACAACTGTATAGTCTATTTTTTCTATTTGGCAACACCTGTCCTTTTCCCGTCTTGGTTTACACTTGTAATTGTTATCAGACTATCACACCGGAAAGCTGATGAGTGGCTGAAGCCAAGCTTACACAGGCAAATGGAAATCTCTGATCTGATGATGACCACAAACAAACAATAGAATCTTTGTGATATATTTACTTCCCACTGACCTCTCTCCATCTGAAGGAACAAGGACAACCAGTGGAGCAGAATCAGGATCCCAAAATAACAACAACCCCCCCCCCACCTCCCAGCACACCACCTTTTCATTCTTACACACAACACAATCAAAGCCCCTTACTGCCTTTTCCCTCATTGTTTAATTTCTACCGGCTATCTTTGCTATCTCTAGTGCCGTTTCTTATCTTTGACCTTCAGCTTGTTGCATTGTCGTCACCCCCCCACCTCGCGCACTTCACCCCTCTACCTGCCCCCCTTCCTCCCCACTCACACGCACACACACCCATGGGCGACCTTCAGAGGGGTGTCATTACTCCCCTGACCCATTTGACGATCCCCTCATGTGGAATGTGCATATGCCCGAATCGGCGCGGATCCGGCACAGTATGGGGCGAGGTGAAGTACTTACCGAAATATGACTTGACACGCTTTATCAAATGGGGAAAGATGAAGACGAAACAGCTGCTGGTGCTGTCGTAAGCAATCTGGCCGTGATTGAATAAAAGTGTCAGGAAAAAGGGCCGCTTGATGGTCTTTTGTTCTACCCCCCCATCCCGCTTGATGTTAGTTTGAGCTGTCAGGAGGGAATCACAGCTGCGTGATTTATCAATACTTGGAGTGACCTTGCAGCCACGCCGCACCAGTGTTTAGCGTGTGTGCGTGTGTTGTTGTGCAGCGTTGTGTGTGGTTTGAGGTGGATTCAAGCGTAAAGTGGGATATTTTCAAAATAGTTGGCACACATGGACAAAGCCTTGGAAGGACTTGGAACAGAAATCTTATAGGCACAGTGAGAGGATTGTTCTGCCAACACGATAAGAGTAGTTCTACCACACATCACAGTGTCCAGTGTTTTGGTGAAAGTGTCTTTTAACTCATGCGACTGAAGTTGAAACTCACATTTTTACTTTACTTTTTTTGTTGCCATAACCTGACCAATATGGTTTCACCTCCAAAATGTTCTTTGAGGTGTAACTTAAATGAGGAGTATGTCGTCTTTGCTCTTATTGGTTACCTCCGCTAAGGAGGTTATGTTTTCATCTGTGTTAGTTAGCAACATAACTTGAAAAATTATGGGTGGATTTTAATAAAAATCATTAGGAATCTGGATCACTGTCTACTTCCAGGATCTTTTTTAGGTGAGGTATTTTTATTGTCCCTTTGGGTAATTCTGTCCTCTGCATTTGACCCATGCTTCAATGCCTCCAGTGCCACTTTCAGGAGCAGCGCCTGGGTACACATCTCCAGATGTTGAGGCCTGGCTTGGTCAGGACTACCAGAGCTGGAGGACTTTACCCACGGTGCATGTTCTGAGTGGTGGTGGAAACCGGAGCACTCAGGGAGAAACATGCAAAGGCCTGGGTTGGCGCGGGAATCAAACCTCCATATCTTTTGAGCGCTGTGAGGCACTGTGTCGCTGAATGGAGAAAAGATGTCTGCCGTGCATGCTGAGCACGCACACATGTATCTGCTCCTCCAGGTCTTATTACCAATTTGCTACAGCTGCTGGGATTAGACACAAAACTGGCAACCCAAATTAAAGCCTCATGTGAGGCAAATTCTGCTGTCTGATAGGATAATCAGCTTGACCATCGTGTCCAATGATAACGTAATGAAGAATAAATCTAAATAATCTTTTGATTACAAAAGGCCTTACATGATTTGTATGTTGACCTTATGTCTCGGAACACAGATAAATGATGAACCTGCAGTAGGAACAGTTAAGACAAACACAAACAATGTTTGAACCCTTACCGCCGTCTCAAAACAGCTGTAAAACTATGAATACAAAAACCCAGAGAAACCATAGTTCGGCCTTTATAATCCGGAGTGGAGCTATACCATGGAAGTCTCAGCCTTTTCCCCTCTTCATAACCTGTACATTAGCATTTCACCTCCAACTCTTTCTTTGAGATGTACTTGGACGTGCTTGTTTGCGCAGCAGCAATTGACTGTCTGTGTTGTGATTAAGCAGATGTTTTATTGCAGAATGGAACAGTCATTACTGCCATAAACCCATCTGTGGAATTGCTTTTTATGCAAATTAACAAAGCATCTGCATAAATAAAGTTCTAATGAATACCTTTCTGCTAAGCTCTTTGATTTTTAAGTGTTGGTAATTGTGAACAAGCAGGTAAGCACAGATCAATGTACCCGGCTGAGAGTGCTTTGTTTTTAAATCCATTTTAATTTTTCAACTATGGAATGAACACGGGTTATAGATTTTCTAATTCATTCACTGTTTAAATTGCTGTTTTATTAATTACATTTGAACAAAGCCACACGGTTAATTATTGACATTTCTCGGATTCACAAATAGCTTTAGTTGCACTCTGATGTAGCAATTTTTTCTGTCGGTTACAAGGGAAATAAAAGAAAATCTGCTGCTACCGGTTGATTGGGAACTAGCGAAGAGTAAAGTTTGCTGGAGAACATTAAGCTTGCTGCCACTGCTGTTTTATGGATCCCTTTGTTGTGAGGGTGCCAATGGAAGCTCATTAATTTCCCCTGGTTTTAATGGGCGAGTAGCGAACATGTGGCAGGAGTCGTCTTGGAGGGACCCACGTGAGGCACACCTCTGTTGTTCAAGGAGAGCTGTGTTTTATTTAATTGCAAAGGTGTCCCGAAGCTAGCTTATTATTTTATTTATTAATTATATAGTTGAGAATTATGCACTTTTGTGTGTATAACTATGGTCTGGTTTCATTGAATTTGTTGAAATGGCCTTATTTATCAATCAAGGTGCTAAGCTGTACCTGCAAAGTAAAAATGGGTGTGCAATTTTTGTGGATTTTTTTTATTATCAGTTGTTAGGCCGAGAAATTGTTTCGACCCGGAAAGGTCAGTGGATTGAGATGTTTTTTAAACTTTTGACCAAAACAAAGCTCAAGTAATGAAGTGATTGTCATAGAGATGACTTGTTAAATGTGAGGTTTTCTTTTTTAAATATTTGTAAACTCGTTATTAAAGTGATTGTCTGCAGTTTGTCAGAAAGAGAGAAAGAAAGGTACTTCATTTGAAAAAAACGACGCAAGCTCCCTCCCCTTCCTTTCTGATTGGTCTACACCAGGGGTGGCCAACCCGCGGCTCGTGAGCCGCAAGCGGCTCTTTGGCTGGTTCCGTGCGGCTCTCGGGCTTTCACATGACAAGCGTCAAAAACGCCTCGGTTGTGGCGCTGCCATTCATTCCGTAAGTAGTTCTGACCCATAGTAAAGGCCGACTCCACCCCACTAGCCGCCACAATAATCTGACGTCGGCGAACGTCAATTCTGATTGGTCAGATGCGTTGTCAATCACTCTGCAGCTATGCTGCCTCAGCTGTTGCAAATATCATAACAAACAACACGTTGCCTCAACCCATGACGTCGGTACAGAAAACAATTCTTTGGTCGCTGGATGAGGGCTAGGGATGTAAATCGGTGACCGGTTAACCGGTGGTTGACCGTCACAGCGTTAACCGGTCAAAGCTGTCGGTTAAAAATAAGAAAAAGCGGAGAGGGGATTTCTCTTCATAACGCTATTTTAAGCCCTATTTGCACGATGTGACGAGCGGGTCCCTATCTAGCTGTGTGCGCCAGTGCATTAGTAGACTACGGGCGACTTTCATGACGCACGCTCCACATATGCACGCAGCCACACGCGCGCGCACACACACACACACATACACACACAAACACTTTCCCCCCCTCCATACGCAACATCCACACGCATCATCTCTCCCCTCTGTTACCGCCAAAGTTCCACACTAGTGCAGGTCAGAACTACATTGGAGCTTATATTTACACACACACACATACATGTATTGTACACACACACACATACACACATACATACACACATGTATTGTACACACACACATACCGGTCTGTCGCGCTCCTCTGTGTCTCGCAGCCCAAAGAATCCTCGCAAATACGCGGCTTCAGTCAAACACATGAAACCTGTTTGTGCTGCTGGTCCTTGTCATTAGATCAGATCCACACACATCACTTTTAAACTTTAGCGGAGACCTGCGAGACGCGGCTCGTCACTCGCTGCCCTGACCATGTGGACGAGCCGTCTTTTGCTTAAAAATGCTTTACCCGCAGCACAGTATGGGAAGATTAAAAAAGCAGTTCTCTGTGCGCAAAGGTGCCGAAGCTGTTGCGGGTTTTGGCGCCGCTGTCTCAGCTCTGATCTAGTAGAACGCATAGATAAACTTATGAAAAGTACGCGGCTCGAAATGGCTGCTATTTCAAAGAACGTGGAATATTTTTAACTACGCGGTTAACCGGTTTCAACCGGTTAATGAGGCTCGGTGGTCGGTCATGAAAATGCATAGTTTTTTACATCCCTAATGAGGGCAACACCTTCCTCAGTTTGAGGAGAGGACACCAGCGTGAGCTCGATGGTTCCACCAGAAACCAGAAGGTGTTTGTGGAGCTAGTAATAAGGACGAAGCAGAATGATTCCCACGAACATCACAATGCAGAGAAAAGTTAAAAAGCTTAAAAGTGACAACCGTGAAATGAAAGATCACAACAGCAGAAGTAGAGGCAGAACCGAAAAGTCTGGATGTGGTTTGACCAAATGGATTAAATTTACGGACATCGGCTAAAACCAGCTAACACCAGCTACACCAGGAGATAAGCCAACTCTGACTGGTGAGTGTCTGTCTTCAATCAAATGCAAAAGTGTCTGGTCTTACACTGAACATGTGTCTGTGGTTCTAAATCAGCTAAAGTGATGTTGGTGTTTTGTGTCAAATCTATATCTTTTACTAAACGTAGTTAGAGAGTGAATCATGGTTCAATAAAGACAGTTGTGTTTCTGCTGAATACTGGGTTGAAACTTGATTTTTTTTGTCTTGGTTAGAGATTGAAAGCATTCATTTCGGAATCATAATTGATGTTCGCTGACGTGAGATTGTTCTGGTATCGACTCGCCCGGTTAGAACCAGGGCAAAACCATTAATAAAAAGTACCGGGGAGCGGCTAAAGCGAGCGGTGGAAGCGCCCGCAAACAAGATTCAAGATTCAAGATTAATTTATTATGTCCCGTAGGAAATTTGTCTTGGACTCACAGGCTGCTACATTGAAAATACACATAAGACAGACATAAAACACAACACAGTAACACCGACATAAACCATCACCGCTCTGCTCGATGGCCTGCATTCAGGAGGTTCACAGATATGGGTAGGAATGAGTTCTTATACCGGTTTAGATATCGTTTCTTATTTCTAGTGGGTACTCTGTAGCGGCGGCCTGATGGGAGGAGCTCATATTGAGAGTGGAGGACATGGGAGGGGTCTGAGGTGATTTTCCTGGCCTGTCTAATTACAGTCTCCTCAAATATCTGTTGCAGAGATGGATGCTCCCTCACTCCCATGACTTTAAAGGCTGTGCGCACTAATCTGTAAAGTTCTGCTTTTGTTTTAACAGTCAAATTCCCAAACCACACACACATACCATATCTTATTACACTCTCAATTACAGCATGATAAAATAGCGTCATTATTTTCTGTTCAACTCCAAAAAGTCTTAATCTCCGCAGGAAATAGAGTCTTTGTTGAACTCTGCTGCAGACAGAGTTCACGTGTACATCCCAGACCAGACTTGAGTCGATGTGGACTCCCAGGTATTTATATGAGTGTACCTGTGTTACCTCTGAGCCATGGATAGAGAGCGGAGTGTGATTTCCAAGATGTCCGGGGTCAAAGATGATTTCTTCTGTCTTCTTTATGTTGATGATAAGATGGTGGTCCTCGCACCAGTGTATAAAATGCTCCACCTGCAGATTCAACCAGGGAGAGTTGAGTCCAGCCCTTTAGTACTGTAGGAGTCCATTTCTGTCATTATCATGTTGATGACATTTACAATAAATCTGTCTGAGCAGAGGTGTGTGTGCGCGTGTGAGTGTAAGGGATGGGGTGATGTTTATGTAGTGCACATTTGTATGATGTGGCTCTTTGCTGTAACACAGTAAAAAAAATTGGCTCTTTGACTGGTTGGCCACCCCTGGTCTACACCTACGTTTCTGTAACACATTTAAATGTTAATGGGAGAACACATTATACATAAACATTATTAATACACATGCACAGAGGTTTTCAGAATTATTTGTTAACGTTTTCATGAAAAAAATAATGTTTTAATGCACAAAAAAAGGGATCGCCTCAAACCCGGAAGTAGCTATTATCATGAATTGCACATTATAGGACACATCTGCAGAGGATCTGATTATGGATATAGGTTCAGTATATAAATGGGTAACTCAGCGTGGATGTTCAGAATTCATGTTGTTCCAGAGCCTAATAGAGGCTTGATTCGGAGGCTCCGCAAAAACAAACAACTGAGCATGCGCGCAGCTACGAGCATCAGCGCGATGATTGACAGCCCTTGGCATGTCTCGATTGGTTAACGTGGACGGCATCGTGGATTCTGAGCTATAGCTAAGAGAAGGGAAGGCGGGACTTACCCGTAATATTCAAATTCATAAAATGACTTATTTTATATCAACATTTAAGGCCAGGAGGTCAATTTAACACAATTCTTAAAATTTGTAATTCATTTAGAGTTACAGACTATCACTTTAAAGAAATACATTCATAAATCCTATTCTCAGCATGTTTAAGTTTATGTGAGGTTCAAAAAACAATTAGTTGCAATCAATCAATAAACTTGGTACAGCTCTGAGTGAGCCATGATAAATCCTTTTTTCTTCAATATTAAGTTATGCTTCTCACTCAGGCCCTGAGATACCAGGTACAACTTGACACATTGAATTTTTGGCTTTGTTTAACGTATGCAGAAATGTACGTGAAGAGTTTATTGAAACAGACAAAAGATGGTACAAAAATCCATAACAGAAATAAAAAAGATAAAAAATATGCAAGAAAAATGTGTGAGAAGCCAGGTGCTGTAGCTTCTGGAGCTCATGTAGCAATTCTATTTGACGCTTAAAGGGCTGTTGGATATTACTTCCTCCCGTGTGTTATGTATTTTAATTTAGAAACAACTATTACATAATTCAACAACTAACAGAATAGGGTCTCCAAAAACTCATCTTTTTAATCACAAGGCAAGCAAAGCATTTTGTGGGAAACAGACAAAAGTGGAGCCCTTAAACGAGATCACTAGTCCCCTATCTCTTAAAATCAAGTGCATAAATAAAGAAGAATAATAGAGAAAAGATTAATCAACTCTGCTATTTCTGCGGCTAAAGAGTTAATACCAATCCAAACATCTTCTTACATTAAAGTTAAATTATCCTCAAATTGTTGCTCCTGCCTTGCAAATCCATAATTTAATAAAGATTTTTTTTTGTTTAATGATTAAAGGAGATTTGAGACCTGAGTGAAGAGCACAAAGGGGCTGTGGCAGTAGATTCAGGAACAAAAAACGTACATCAAAGAGGTTCAAGATGACAGAGAATACTCCATTTTACCCTGTGTTTGTTAATGTGACTGTATGCAAGAGACAGAAAAAAATAATTACTATTCATTTTATCTGTTTCTTATAACAAGGTCGCATTCCTACTACTTTCATTCTGCTTTTCTTTGGCTACAGTATCAGGCACGTTGTCATTCTCTTAAGTGGATATGTTCTCCCGGGCTTCCACCTCCCTTTTAGCACCGAGATGATTTTCTTATATCACAAAATAACAAACAGGAGGTTACGCTTCTCTGTCTCTCACTCATCACCCGGGTTGAGATCTAGCAACTTTTAGCATAATGACTTTAGCAGGGATGCCTTCTCTGCACAGTCCATCAGGCCAGCCATCTCGTAGATTAAATTATGTCTGTGGGCATTAAAGCTTTGATGCTGTATTTGGGCAGCGTGCTTGCATCCATTTGCAAAATTCCATATAACAGAATTAAAAACATGGACACCTATGGAAAATAGCTTGGCACCGGGCACTTAAAACCAACCACACCAAACAGGCTGCTGACTAATGCATTTGTAATCATTTCTGTGATCAATGTTAGATACTGTGCAATAGGATTAATCAGCCATATGCAAAACTGGGATCGGACTATACAAAGGCAAAGAAAAGGGAGAGGCAGAGATAAAAGAGTTGGAAGAAATAGCTGCACTATTATGTATGAAAAGGCAGTAAACACAAGCGCACCTGCATTTCTCCTCTGCAGCCTGTGTGTGTTAGAGCAGCGCCGGACCGTTGTTCTCCCCTCAGCTGTGCTTTGGCATCTGTGCGTGGCCATCTCGCCGCTGAATAGCCGACTGATTATTCCAAATCTAAGGGAATATTCAAACAAGGCCCATAATGCATTCTTCCATATGATTCTCCAGAGCACGGACAGCTGTTCGGCAGCTTTCACCGCCACACTGCCTGAGAGAGGGACACATTTCTCCACTCAATTAATAGGCCCCATTAAAGCGGAGAGAAGTTTGACAAATGCATGATGGGAATCTGTTTGTCTTTTGGAAGTAGATGCAGTCAATAACAGAACAGAGGTGAAAAAGACAAAAGGGCCTCTTGAATAAGGTCAATAGATGCTGGTATGTTGGACTACATTTACAACTAATGCTAATAATGCATATCTATTATATTGTTAGGTTGTAGATAAGATATCAGAAGATGATGTGAGATATAGTTATACAAATGAACTAAATAGGGAATTCACTATTTGTGGAATCTGTGGAGGAATGGTCTGTGTGTCATTACAATTGCAGTTGTCTGTGTCATCCAGATTACATGCAGGTCAATCTGACGAGCCCGCCCATTGAAACGATAAGACATTAATGACAGGAGTGTTGGCTGAATGAGACTGAAAGAATGAGTGGGGATCAGTGTGTCTTTGTGTTTGGCCACACAGTGATATGGGAAGCCGGGCTGAGCTGAGCGTCGGCGGTGCTTGTAAAGTTTCACTGTCTGATGAATTCTTTCAGTCTGGCTCAGAACAACGGAGAGGTTGTTTGTCCAAGGGCACACCTGTAAGGTGCAGAGCTACAGGCGCTCTTCAGTGCCCCGCTGCTGGACTCAAAAGCCAATTATTGCTCTCAGAAGATAGAGCAATGTCAACTTCAAACGCACAACATTCTTCAGGCAGATTAGGCTGAAATTATCTTTTATTATTCGGGCCTGCTGGATGAATTGGACTATTTGCTGGTCTGTGTGGTGAAATACAAGACAGTATAAATTGCAGAGGCATGTTTGGAGTCAGGCAGATACACTGTCTTTATGAAGGGGCAGCAGAGAGGATCAGATTAAGAAGCAGAACAGTGAGTGTCTTTCAGAGGGCCACTGCTATCATCTCTGTCTTCTTGTCCTCGCCTGTTCAGAGGTTAAATTAAATAGCTCTAATAAATGTTTTGGTCTCGCTGATGCGCCCCGGCCAGCGCTCAAACAAAAACAGTGTGGAGAAGCAGCCCGCTGTAAGATCAAGAGAGGAACAAATGGAGGGCGGGAGAACTATGTCAGCACATTACCAACATTAGAAACGGACTTGTTTTCACTTAAAGCTCAATTATACTGCGGCTTCCAGAAACAATTATATTGATGAATGCTCTCTAACTTACTGTAATTAAATTATTCAATTTAATTAACAAATTATATTGGATTTCCCCCAAGAGGATGGCATTAGCCTCATCTGCTGTTTCACAAACAGGAGTTCTCTAATACTATGTGTATGGAAGTGATTACTAGTGCCTAATGAAATGGTGTCAGATCAGATAAATTCTACAACAGAGCCTCTTTGTCACACAGCCAACACTTAGATGGAATAATAAAGTCTCAGAAGAGTATTGATTGTGTTTTAATGGTAGCATTTTTGAACTGACAGCAAATACATACAGAAAATACATAAAATATACAGGATTTGTGCAGGACTAAAATCATTTGTATCTTTATGGTGACCAAAAATACTTACTGAGGCGTACAGGTGAAAAATACAAAAAAAGTACTATTGTTTGTATAGTCACTCTGCGTAGAAGGTAATGACATACAAGTGGAATCCATTAAGTGTGTTACTTTGATGGTTCAGCAGTAAAAAGACACGGGACAAGAATGCAGCCTTTTTACCACCAACTACAGCCGTCCAATGCCCTCTGTTGGACACTGCGGGAACGTCTGTTGTGTGATCCGTACGTTGTATTTATTGTTGGAATATTTATTTGGTTTTTCATAGGTATTTGATATGCACACGGTGTGTTTTGTATTTGATATTTCAGATGTATTGGATATTGTGTAACAGAATAGAAAGTGCCATTGAGTGACAGTCAGCTGCTCTTTGGAATAGGACGTCCATGGACTTAAATTATATTTTAAAAGGTCGATACATGACAGGCAATTAGTCAGCTTCTAATTGGATGATCAGCAACTCATCAATGCATTTTACACCTTTGACTCCAGAAGGCAGTCAGGCAGTGTGCTTCAAGAATAACAACAACAAGGCAGTAGTGTGAACATCTAATCAAATATTTATTTTTACAAAACTAAATAACCAGGAATAGAATGTCTGTCTGTATGTTGTAAATTAGACCTAGAGTCTGCAATAAAGTTGAATTGAATTGAGAAACAAACTTTCTACAATTTGCAGCACCTCACTTCTCTGTTTGTTACTTTCATACCTGTTTTGGGCCTTCGGACTAGTTAAACGCTGGTTTAGTCTGGTCTTGGTTTAGTCCCGGTTCAGTCCTGGTCCTGGTTAAATCCTATTCCAGTCCAATTGTATCCATGCTTTATTTCTAGGCAGCAGTGGATCACGCGGAGAACGCGTTAGAGTTCTACACAATCATCAATCTGGCTCTTGCCAGGTTAGTGGATCAGTTGTGAAGTGTGTGTCCTTGGCGATGCATGGTGGTGCAGTGGTTATCGCTGGTGCTTCACAGCCAGAAGGTCCTCGGTTCAATTCCAACTCCAAATCCTAGTGTGGTCCAGTCCTGGTTCAGGCCTGATTCAGACATGGTTTTATCCTAGTACAGACCTGAGGGTTTAGTTTCTGGTTCAGTCCTGGTTCAGCCCTGGTTTAGTTCCTGGTTCAGACCTGGTTTAATTCTATTTCAGTCTTGGTTCAGACCTGGTTCAGACCTGGTTCAGACCTGGTTTAGTCCCGGTTCAGCCCTGGTTTAGTTCCTGGTTCTGTCCTGGTTTATTCCTGGTTCAGACCTGATTCAGACATGGTTTTATCCTAGTACAGGCCTTTGGGTTTAGTTCCTGGTTAAGTCCTGTTTCAGCCCTGGTTCAGACCTGGTTTAATCCTAGTTGAGTCCTGGTTCAGTCTTCCTTAAGCCCTGGTTATTTGCACGGTGGCAGGTAGCAGCATGTTCCGGTGGCTCTGTGTAATACACCGGAGTGGAGCAGCCACAAAAAGCCTGACAAGTCAATTCTGTTTAGTTAAGCTGATGTCTAAAGCTGCTGCTCTGTGATCTCCAGAGGGCTGCACGTGGGATTACGGATTCTTCTTCACCGCTAAGCCAAATATCAGGAGAATATCCAAGGCTATGAAGAACAAAGAGTAAGATAAAAAACATGGTGTCAAAGTTCCCCCAAGGTCACACTAAGAAGCCGTGGCACACTCCAAAGGATTCAAGTGTTTCCACAAAAGAGCAGTTCCACTTCAGTACAGTCACACAAGAAATATATATTCAAAGAGCTAGTTTTAACAAATGTGAGGATAAAAGTTTAAAATGTGTTTATTTTAGTCATGGGTAATTAGCCTCCAAAGGACCACCGTATCTATTCTTACTTTCTATTCTTTCTGTCATGATCTTGCGCTTATTATTGGAAGCGTTTTTGTTGATTAGTTTCACAGTGACTTCTGTTTCGTCTATCTTTTAGCTTGTTTTACTATATGCACTTATCTGATGCACACTGGGTTACTTTGGCACATGTATTCCAATGTGGTTTTACTGCAAAAGGAAAAGAAACTGAATTTATCATCATTGTGTGTGAGGGGAATGGAACAATATCTGAACATTGTAAAGCGCTTTGGGTGACCCTCTGTTTATATTTGATTTCCTGACTACCACCATACAGTATCTACACACAGGAATTTGTTTTGTATGGATTAAAATGGCAAATAAATATGAATTAATAGTTTGGCAGCTATTTATATAATTACTGTATGTTTGTATGCAGTTTGTCTTTTGATGTCTTTACATTCTATATGGACCTTTAACGTGCCTGAATTAAAGATGAAAGTATGATCTTGTCTTGCATCGGTAGAACTCTGGAATATGATCAAAATATTCATGATGTTCAATTGTCAGAGTGCCAGTTTTCGTGGTCATGTTATAATTGTGGACGTTTTCAATAGTGTGATCTGTGCCTGTCCAAAGATCTGGCAATAAAACATTATTATATTAGCGTGTTTAATGGAACAAGGACACAAGATTTGTAGCCACACGAACAAAGAAAAGGCAAAAATAATAATAAGAAGCTGCCTGGGATCATACCAGTAACCTTCACTTATAATGTTCTTTTGAACCTGGATATTGAAATAGTTCAACTTTAGCAATTAAAACTTGTGTATACTTGAAGACTATAGCGGAAAGAGTTTGAAACTTCCCTTTGACATGTACATTGGTAATCTCCGTTTCAACACATACAGGTTGCATCAGAATCATTGGGTCAAGTTTTCATAGAATAGTGATTTAAGAGACATTTTATTTAATACCTTTTGACTTATTATTGCACATTGATTTCAAATCTGTCATGTCCAGAATTGGCAGATGTGCACTTGCCAATCTGTGTAATCACTTCTGAAAGTGCCTTTGTGAAATGAAGCCACAGGAAGAAACTGGAACCTTCTTTCTATTCTTCTTTCCCAGTTACTTTTGTAAGTTGTTTTTAGGTGCAGCGTTAAACTTTTCTGGTATGTTAGGCTTAAAACTGGCCTTTTCTGATGCCGAACCATTTAATCGTTGTTTCCAGCTGTTTACATTTTTAACTCTGCCTGGAGTTTTTGTTTTTTTCTGGGTTTGTTAGTTACCAACAATATAGAACATAGTGGATATTAATAATCAATATAGTTATTAATATTGGACATCTGCAAACGGTTACTGGCATATCTCAAGAAAATGGAAACAAAAAACGGCAGCAATTTTGAAAAAGAAGGTCCGACAAAGTACAGAGCTGTTTGTTAAAGCATCCCTTCTTTGATTGGTTCCATTTAATTTTTTTTTTTTTTTTAAGACACCCAATCTTTAGTTCTCCAAGACATAATCTTTAACATTATAGCTTGAAATAGTTCACTCTGTGTAAAAAATAAATAATAAATAAACAAGTTCAACTCTGAAAAGTTCACTCACAACAGGTTACATACAAAATTCAACTTTATTAACCTTCATGCCTCCATTCATAATTAATATACATGTATATTTTAACTTATTTTAATTTCACAGCTCCATCCATATGAAAATACAGGGAATAAAAGGCAAAACACTGACTGAATACTTAAACAGCTTTGAGGGAGAAACAAAACAGGAAAAATAACAGGACACCTTTTTAAAACGCTTCTGTAAAATAGCAGAACTAGAAATTATTTTATCGCTGTGGAATTCCATGAAGCAGAATCTCCCTTTTGCAATCACAATGTTGTTAAGGTAAAGAATGAAAAACAAAATATTTACACTACACTCACTTTACATAAATACAGAAACAACAATTACTGTACGCAATATCTGCAAACTTTAACATAGGCATTGGCGTCACTACTTACAAAATCTTCGTAAAACCAGGAAAAAATAAGATTGCAGTAAATAAAACAAATTATTGATATTAGTAATTATTGACAAAGGCATCCGTCTACAGCAGGAATCCCACTCGCAGTAACATCGAGAGCAAGATTTCTCATCATACAGTTTAGAATTATGGATGAAACCAAATTGTATCTGCATGAATGCGATGTGTTGAAGTCAAAAGATGCAGGATCAAACAGAATAGTTTGCGTTCATGTGACATCACAACATTCCTATAGTTTAACATTGCGGTGCCTTAATAGCTAATTTCTCTGTGGTTCCTGAGGCCAATCCACACAAAACAAAAACTGTCACAAGAGTTCCATACATTTTGTCAGTACGTATCAACTATGATCTAATTATTTTGACATGAAGGTGTCTAGAAGTAGTGACTATATTCATACATTAATATATGCGGGATGTTGGCTAGTTGAAAGGAAGAATAATGTGGTGAGTTTATGAATCAAATCAACATTACATAATTATTCTGGGAAACACTTTTACATTTTTAACATTTCTTTCAAAATAATTCATATTTCCCACAGAATGGTGTTGGGACCTGCCCTCCAGACTGAAATAGAATTTGAGAACATGAACGCAAGCTATAGTTCAAATGTGGGGGCAGAACACAGCGGCATAAGGTTCAGTGCTAAAGGAAACATAGAAAGAGAGGTCCAACTTGCATATCTGTGCTTTTTCCAAAACAATGATTTAGATATTTTGTTAATTTTGATAATGCTTTAAAATCCTGCACCCAAGCTGAAAAAGTCATTGTACAAGTTTGTGATACGAGGCACTATTTAATAATTATTGCATAACTTTGACCCTGGTTACCGTTACAAAATTATGCTTTAGAAATGAAAGAATGTTCTGAGGGAAATACAATACACCCTGTCTGCGTGGAGTCGAATTGACTTTCTGTAAAAGGTGTTTCTTTTAAGGCATGCAAAGTTAAATAACAATGAAATCTGCTCTTTCTTGTTAAAAAAAAACAAAAAATAAAAAAACATTGTTGAGTACCTTTTTAAGTAAGTTCTGTAACAGTACTGTAAACTTAGATGAGGTCATAAAGGTGACTAAGGATTCAAAGAGTCTTAAAAAATTAGTTCTTTTGGATTGGACAATTGTGTGATACAACCTCAAGCTGCAATGTTCATTTCATTGCCACATTCTGCAGCCATCGTGTTTTCTTTAAAAGCTCTCGCAGACGCTTCCATCACCAGCCCTGTATCCATGACATCATCCATGACTCACGCTCTTATCCCATGAGGAAAAACAGATCTTTATGTTGAAGAAATATAAATAATGTGTCAGTAATACCTTCGGAAAGGGAAGTTCTGACCACAAAGGAAACTCCACATATGGTCTTGAACATAACAAATACCATGAGCCAAATTCAATGTAAATCAAATCAGATAAATTACAGTTTCTGAAAAAGACCTGTTTAAACACGTATTCTACAAAAGCCCTATTTTTCAAATATATATATATATATATATTTATATATATAAAGGCTGTAGAACTTTGTAATAATTTTCTCTTCACTATGACATATATTACAACATTTTTTCACTTTTTACATAAAAGAAATCATTACTGTATATTCATCGAAGTGCCCCACAATCATATTCTCATACATTGTAAAGAAGTAAAAATATACTAAGATGATTACGCGTGAATAAATCAAAAAAAAAAAAAAGATTTTAAATTATTATATTAAAAAGGTGCTGATATGCTTTTGCCAACAAATAAAATAATGGTAATGACATGTGCACAAGAAATGATGGTTATATAATTCTCTTCTCAGAGAGCAGGGTTAAAATGTGACATTAATAAACTAAATAGGTGAAGCACTGTAGCTCTGGAGTATCGTCTGTGACTGTGGATGTGCTCGCTGTAATACGGAGGCTTTTCCAAGGTGCTATTATCTAAACGCTTTCTTTCCTATTGTTGGCTTGAGTCCAAGAAATGCATTTAGCAAGTGCTATCTGATGATTTGAGCTGCCCTGATGCTCCCTGGTTCATGTCTGAAGCTTTCATACAGGAAAAGAAAATAATTCAATTTATAAATGTCTTTTAATATCACCATAAAAGTCGTGATGAATACTAAGTGGTGGTACTTTACTATGCCAATACGCATGTTTGCTGAAATGTAATTAAATGCGTACACTACTCTGCAAAAGTCAGGTTGGTTGTGATCTTTTGTGATGTCTAAACTCTTATAAGAAACTATTATTCGCAAAGGAGAAATTATTCAAATATATAAAATGAGATAACATAATTGACGCGATGCTCATTGTGCAGGGGCTAAACAAGCCAAATGTGGGGGTGGTAGAACATTCCCGAGTGGGGCAAACCCTCATATTGACATCAATACCTTATGTTCATCTGTTTTTTTGTATTGCTCATCTACGGTATAGGTTTAGTCAGATATCACACAGCTCCTTAACACTGCTGTACGGTTGTGCAAAACTACAACACTGAGACCAATGAGAGCAGAGTCTGTCAGGTGCCTCAGCCTCACCCAATGATTGTATCTATCTGACCGACGTAAGCAAAGCTGAAATAAACAGAATATTTATCTTTTAAGATTGCACTTTTACTGATTGCTAATCACAGCACAAAATCCACAAATTCAAGGAAATGTTTCAAAGCGGCTCAACATAAATGAGAATGGAAGTTCATGAGTGAGGTCTTTTTGCTGGTGGGATGATATATGCCAGATTTCATTGTTTAACAAACAATGAACGTCCAAAATGGCAAAAAAAACGAAAAAAAGTGTGGTGAATTAGATCCATATAGTTGTTTAACTCCAATCCCATTATATGGCTGCGGGAAAGGTCAAAGTCCAGCCCTCTTATTGTAATAGATGCCTTCATGTACTGTATAACAGCAGACTGGAACAGGCAAAGGAAAGCATGGTAAAATAACTCCCTCTGCTGGTTAAAAAAGACAAGGGCACAATACTGAAGCCTGTAAATCCAACAGAGACCTATTAGCCCAAGTATTTCCTGTGGCCCAGGGCAGGTCCAGTCTCTGGTTCACCAGAGAACGCCCAGGAAATCCATCCCACAAACAGGGTATTTCACATTGAAAATGCTGAAAAAGCAGCAATTTATTAATAAGAATGAAAACATCAAATGACGTGTTTGATTGCATTTGTATCTTTAGTCCCAAGAAAACTTGTGAATTAAAAATCTAAGTGTAATATTTACCAATAACAGTGCAGTAAAAGACAGTTTTCTTTGCTCATAATGGACTGACAGTAAGGATCCAGGCTTGACCCTCCTCTTTCCTCCTCTGTGGCTGTGTCCAGGCCAGCTGAAAACATTCATGGGGAGATCCCGCTCCCCCGGCTGCCTGCGTGTTTCCTCTCTCTGCCGAGTGTCTCCGTGCTCCCTCCGGTGTCACACCAGCATATGTCTCCGTCGGTGCAGGGCGAGGTGGTCAGAGCGGGAGAAGCTGCGGTCACAGTCTGCGCACTTGAAGGGTTTGACGCCCGTGTGTTTCCTGTAATGCCTGGTCAGCTCGTCGGACCGCGCAAACTTCCATGTGCAGCCGTCCCAGGTGCATTTGTATGGCTTTTCCCCTGCACACAGACACACAAGGTCAGCAGGCCAGCCACCACAGGGCTCATTATCCTATTAGCATTAACATGATCTGACACGACTGACATGACGCCCACTTAAGGCTGAAAGTCACAGTGAAGGTCTTTTAGACCCTTTTATTACAGCGATGCGCCTGTACAGGTACAACAAGGTGAAATATGACCAAGAGCCTGGAAATGTGAATGATTAAAATAAAGATGTGTCCCTTTAATTTAGAGTGCAAACAATCTGGGATGGACTTGTACCAGTTTGAATGAACTCTACAAGTGAAGAGAGATTTTACTTGGGCAAGGCTGTGAAAGATTAAGAGATCCTTTATTCGTCCCACAGTGGGAAAGGTGATCCTGACAGAGATCCTTAAGCCTGACAACAGCTGAACCCTCATTTCACCAAAGGAAAAGTTAGGGGGACTTTAGAGTTTGATCTTTCTGTGTGCAGAGATTGTTTCTGATTATAATTCAGTGGACAGAACTATAGGACCTCAGCTTCCTAGTCCAGCCGTTTGTTAGTGCAGTTACTGACTGTAGCCTACATGTCTGTAATATGTAATTACGAGTCTTGATTGATTCTTGCATGTTTTATGTTTTGTCTTGTGTTTGAGGCTTCAATGCTTGTAAAATGTTGCTAACACCTCCCAACTATTCCCGCTCCACTTCTCAAGTCCTCCCAATAAACATTACAAATGGTAGGCACTTCAAATTTTGACAAAATTACAGATTTTTTGGCAAATTATTGGAAAAATAATTGCATGAATGGTTCATGACAAGCTTTATGAATACCATATATTAAAAATAGTCTGTTTCTTTTGAGATTATCCGTTCCTCAGCCTGCCATGCTTCAGGCTCTTCCTCCTCCTTCACCAAGAAATGGATGACTTCATCTCAAATGTGGGTCTCCAACCTGTTCCCCTGGAGAGCAATACTTTGTCCAGACAAAAATGGCAACACTTTTAAGCGGTCAAAAGAATTAATATAATGATGGTTATATTTCCATAAAACACTCCATCATCCTTTGTCCATGTTTTATAAAACATGTTCAACAGATGATCCAAAACTCTGAGGGAAACATTTTAAACTTTCAAATTTTGTTAAATAGATTATTGCAATAACTCGCCCTTTTTGGTGAAATTGTGATTTTAAGGCAAATATTAGCTTTCTGATGATGGTTGCGTAAACCAATAAATATGGCCCACCTGTGTGTGTCCTCCGGTGGGCTTTTAGGTGAGAGCTTTTTGTGTACACTTTATTGCAACCGTCAAAGTCACATCTGTGGATCCTCCGCTTTTTGGAATCTGGAGACTCTGATCTCCGGGGACGACGTATGCTTTCAATACTGAACGGTGAAATTGAGCTGCAAAACCAAGAAGAAACAAAACAGGAAAACATTTAATAACTATTTCACAAAAACTTGTAATATGTCACATTTCTGACTTGTCTCCATGAATATTGCTTGGTCTGAAATATTGTATCATATGTCTTTCAGAAAAAGATTAATCTGAAAATTCACTATTTTCAAACTTTCAAAACCATTTGACTTGTAGTCTTAGACAAACTTTGTTGTCCACAAGGGAAATTACTTGGACGCAGAAGCTTGAATATTGGAATTGCACCTTCTGCAAATCACATTTATACAGAAGGTGCAAACAATTTTATAATAATAATATTATTATTATAAATATAATATAAATTAAAACAAACAGCCATTTAAAAACATTTTGTGAAAGACAACGTCATGTTCAATAAAATAACCCTTTTTTAAAGATGATCCTCTCAAAAGTTCTTCCAATAAAAAAAAGTGTGCCAGAAATAGAGGTTGTAACGAGATAAAACAACGCTCTTCAAAAGGTGCACTTCATCCAACAGTAAAGGCCAATTCCACACTGCAGAGCTAAACTAAGAACTAAAACAGCGGAGGCATGTTTTGTCCAGCAGGTGGCAGTACAACACCACGTCACATCTGTAATGTCCAGATGAGCCAGGACAGCTGCTCTTGACGGGCTCCACGTTCTTACTAATAAATATCTCAGGACGGTTTCATTTCCTAATGTTGATTGATTTTGAGAATGACTAATGACATTTGTATCATCAATACATAAGGCAACACATATTGTCTGCATTGTAATGTCAATAGTTTGGTTGTTAGTGCCATTTGTCATCCATTGTCAGACCTACTTGTGTAATCCTCTCAACAAAGACGTCCAGAAAGTACGCAACAACATAAGACGAGAGCAGGCATGACGAATCTAAGGCTTGGACGTCTCTGCCGCTGATAAAAGGAATAAACACATGACTTCTGGTAAAAGGACAAGAAGAGCTCTGTTTGTTAAAAGGGTGGGGACTTCTCAATGCTAGGCAAAGTTGTGCTATGACAGGCAATAATACACTGTTGGCCATAGCTGAAGAAACAATATATTTAATCTATTACACAATGTCAAAAATGCTTAACCATGAGCAAAGCAAGCACACGCAGAAAGGGATTGTCAACTTTTTTACATTGCCTTGCATCAAACAATTTCCTGGATTTTTACGTCGTTTCAACACATTTGCCAAAATTGTGAGTACAGGGGCCATCTAAACAAAAACACAAAAAGTTACATAAAAAACGTCACAAGCCCGAATCCAAACAATCACCTGTTGCTTTTGGCCTAGTGCCGATGTGAGGCTCTGCAGGAAATGAGCACATGGGTTAGATATGGCTTGAACTCAAACTCCCCTCTAATTCTTCTCTTTTCTCTCTGCACACACACACACACACACACACAGTCCCACAGTGTACTGCAATGTCAAAAGCCGAATATTTCACCTAAGACGGGCTTTCATAATGCTAAAGGAACGCAGAAAGTTTATGGGGCTAATCTCTCCGGGTGCAGTGGCGTCATTGTATATGGCTGTTTTTGTCTGCGTGTGGTTGAGTTTGTGACTAAAAAGATGCAATGGGGATTAACGTTAGATAACTATGATTTGATTAGAACTTTGAAAGGAATGAACGCAAACATCTTTTTGTGTTTATGTCAGAAAGTAGTCTCTGCAGTCTTATTTATGTTTTGTAAAATGCAGAAAATCTGTATTAAATACTTAATGAGCGATATTCTGCGTTTGCATGGAACAGGCATATACACACGACCCACAAGACAGAAATCTTAATTCTGACCCTTACTTGCAGCATTGATCATGTTAATGTGGCATATCTAATGACAAATAGATGTATCTATATCTTGGCATTTTAGACATCATTTTAAAGCCAACTTTCTAAACCTTGAACCCAAATAGTTAAGAAATATTAAACAAATATACATTTGACTTGATCTGTCTGCAATACTCTGCCTTATTTACCATGGGTCCTGTTTTGGTTCAACGGAAACTGAGATAATCTACCTGAAAAGAATATTTACACTAAAAGTAATGAAAAGACCCTCAAGTTTAAAAAATAAAAATAGAAAAGATGCAACAGATGCAACAGATGAGATTTTAGCTGTGTCATTCAGCAAGACACTTAACCAGGCTCACCCTGCGTCTTTGTCCTCTCTTTTACGACAGAAACACTATATACACTCTGTGAGCAGTACGACTGACCAGTTGTATACAAACATAATGCTGAGCTGTCCTTCACCATATACTCAATACTTTTCCTCTCCCATCACAAGTGTCACAACAAAGTGGTTTCAGGGTTATGCGTTATGTGTCGTATCACAGCTACGTGCACCTTTGTTCCTATAATAAAAGTGCACGTACGTAGCTGCAGGCAGTCTCTTGCACCCTTGAACCTGGAGTCACAACAACATCACACAATCACAGACTGTTTCAGTCAAACCCGAGACACAACCCACAGCTGAGCTCATGGTTACAGCACATATACAGTACAACTACCTTTTGGATTGGCCTATTGGATTTCTCACTTTTACGTTCACACTCATCAAAAGGGTTGTCGAAATCAGTGGGATTTTCACATCCATTTGATTGGCTTTGGTCACATGATATCACAGAATTCTAGTTGAAACAGAATATAGTCTAAAAGGAGACATTGACTAATTCTTACAAATATACTAGAACAAAAACTGCTAACGTCTGCCTAGAGGCATGGTTCCATTCCT
Organism: Knipowitschia caucasica; assembly: GCA_964034765.1. Classification (NCBI taxonomy): domain Eukaryota; kingdom Metazoa; phylum Chordata; class Actinopteri; order Gobiiformes; family Gobiidae; genus Knipowitschia; species Knipowitschia caucasica. Next base: position 26,410,318 of record OZ035837.1, on the reverse strand, counting down.
TAAGTAGCAGATCTTCCAGGTATAAAACTGCTTTTGTTTTGCTTTTTCTAAATTGTAAAGTATGAATTATATGGTGATAATATCAGTGTTTATAATGCCATGTTTGCAGAGAAATGTGGGCCAATGTACAGTATCTGTTCACTTCTGAGTTCGCAGTAACTGCACTGATGCCTTGTCATCCCACTCTACACTGGAGAAATACTTCTGTGTTCAAACACTAAGTACTGAAGTCAAACCAGTGGGGGCGGGTCCCGGATCAAAAAGGTCCATGAGCATGTGCGCTTTCATACTTGCCATCTCACTCCGGACCGGTGAGGGTGGTCCCAGAAAGAGAATTATCCAATGCTTTTGTATGACGTCTTCTTACTTCTCCTCGAAAACGGCCCAAAGCTACGTTCCAGATGCGTGTCAATGCTGAGGGGAGTACTTTTTTTGGACCAGTCTAGTTTAGCCACTGTGGACCTTTGAAGGCACTCGTTAAATGAATGGGGCTGGTGCCGGTTAACTCATGCGCAAATGCGTTTTTTCACATTTCCCTGCCCTGTGGAAAAAGCCCCAAAGAAGCCAAGAGTGATGGCACATTAGTTAGAACGGCGGAGATAGGCGTGACTATGCCCGTTATTACATATTAATATTTACAGTCTATGAGTTAAACAGACTACAGCTCAGAACTACAGGATAGATGGATCCTGCTCCGTCAGCTGTGGCTGTTTGTGAAGAAGGTGTGAGCTGGGATCTGAGAGGGCCAAAGTAGAGAAATATTAAATCTTGCAGAAAGGGGCAGAGGTTTTTATTTTTATTGTTGAGGTATTTTGACCAAATCATAGTTTTATTCAACATGAGCTTGGATATCATTTTCTGATAGATTATTCAGAACTCAATTAATTCAGTTATATTTGGAATTAATCTAAAGTGGAGAAAGAAAGATTGTTATTGACACTTGATTTATTCAAATTATGTTTATAATACAAATAAATGTGAGCGTTTTTTTAAAAGAAATAAATAATTTAAAATGATGTATAACATGACATGGTAGCACATCATTTGCAAGCACTAAAATGGTCTCATGGGCTACATGTTTGAGTCACATGTTCAAAAGAATAACAGTGTTTACCCATCTCTCATTCTCTTTGTCCCGTTTTTGTGATATAAATCATTTAGAATTCATGGTAGAGCCTATTTAAACATTTGACCCTTTAATATGCATCAGTGTAGAGCTGCTATTATACATAACTTACTCATATGTATTAGATCGCAACATGAAATGTCACTTCAAACGATTTCCTCCAGTGAGCCAACCAGAACTGACAGAGGCTTTGTGATGAAACGGGAAGCTTGTTTTGTTTGTGTGTGTATCTTATTGGACAGGGAGCCTGTGGGCATTCCTGAACTTGTCTGGGTTCCCCTCGCCTCACCTCTCCTCTCTCACCTGCTCTGCTCTGCTCTCGCCTCTGGTCTTTGGGGAAAGAGCCAGACTTGTCTCCCAACAACAGCCTCTGCCCTCTGACTACACGCACTCACACATAAACAAACACACACCTTCTCTTCATTCTGTGGTTTTCACTCGTGCTCTGCCACAAAAGCCCATGCAGCCGTCCCCAGGGAAACACATGAATATGAAAAAGGTGCGTGACACACTCGTCCCCTCCCATCTCTCCTCCACACTTCATTATTTATCCGTGAATACCTGGAATCGGAGGCAGCAGACACTCCCATCCTCCGCCCTAACGCTCTAGACCCAATTACATAAAAGCATCTCCCCTAAATAAGTACTTTCTTATATAGCGCTTTTTAGGACACCCAACTGTGGAAGTAAACTAAAGCGAGGCTGCTAACATGTGCAATCGGCAATCACCAATCATTCCCACACCAGACTCATACTAGGCAAGTGGAGTTAAGTGCCTTGCCTAAGCTTTTTATAGCTTTTAAATTAAAGCTATAAAACAAGACTATACAAGTGCACACCCACAATTTAAGAAAGAGTTGGGACAATAAGTAAAATGGAAGAGACAACACAGTTCATCTGGTTGCAGCTTTGAATTGATTTAATTATGTGCTTTCAGCATATTTCCATTATGTACCTCTGTCCTTTGCCTCATACCTTGTTCTACTCTGTATGTCCATTCATGCTTCGATTATAGTTCTGAAGCAAGTATTCCACACACAAACATCCCTCTTTATACCACGCTTACAGGATGCAGACGCATATAGGATTTCTGAATAGCACTCATATTTTTTCGTGCACAAAGCCGGCTAAAATGTCCACAAAGCACAGTCTGCACTTTGCACAGAGAGACAGAGTGGGCAGGCCCTGGCACAGTTCTGCACTCAGCCTGCCCGGTGATTTATCTCCATAGTGAAGGCCTGGGCACTGAAAGGTTGGGCTCTGCCAACCTCTGTTCTCCTCTGACCACCCGGCGCCCACGTGTGGCACTCTGGGGTAAAGCTGTCCCTTTTAATAAGCCGCAATGAAGCCACACTTTGAATGGTTAACAATGGTTTCCAAAACAACAATTATGGCAAAACAGTGTTTTAGAGAAACAACAACAATAGAATAATCAAAACCTATTTGTATGTAGAACTGCTGGTATTAGTATGAATACTATTGTTTAAACTAAAACAAATGACAAAGAATATAATAATCAAGTATAATATCTTCCTGTGTAATGTGTTCCAAGTATCTTTCGACACGTCTTACCTTTAACACTAAATGTATTCAACATGCCAGACCAAGATTGAGAATAGGGTACAATAAACTTTCAGAATAGAAAGGAATTCAAACTTATCTTACTGGTTTGTTGTTCTGATTTCATTTTCCCTCACATTATGGCAAGGCAAGTTTATTTGTATAGCACAATTTCATACACAAGGCAATTCAAAGTGCTGAACAAAACAAGATAGCATTAAAATCATAAATAATCACAAAACATTAAAAAGATAAAAAATATAAAAACCCTCAGTTGTATGCACAGCTAAACAGAACTATATTTAACCTGGTTTTAAACATTGTCAGAGAGGAGGCCTGTCTCACATCTTCAGGAAGATTGTTCCAGATTTTAGCAGCATGAATCTGAAAAGCAGCCTCCCCATGTTTAGTTCTGACTCTGGGCACTAACAGGAGTCCAGTCCCTGTGCTCCTCAGAGTCCGGGCTGGTTCATATGGGACATGTTACTAATATATTTTGGTGCGAGGCCATGGAGAGACTTGTACACAAGCAGAGCTGTTTTAAAGTTTATTTCTCTGAGCCACATTATATCAACGTCTCAAGGTCTGAACTCACTACTTTGTGTGTAGCCTTACTTGTGGTGAGAAATGTTTGCTATATTGGTATTCTATGCATCACTGTGTCTGTCACTGTCTGCCCCGGCTCCTTGCTTCATTGGCTCATACTGCACTAGTATTTTGTTTCTGGTTGAAAATGATCACAGTTTCTGAAAAGTTTAAAGTTTAAAACCGATTATTATCCTGCAGTGTGGACCTGAGGCGTGTGAAGCGAGTTTTAATGTGGTCAACTTCAGCCCATTATGGCCCCTAAATATTTACAGTTTTAATAAGTGACTGTACACACTATAAAAAAGATGCTTCATAACAGATAAAAAAAAAAACAAAAAAAAAGACATTGGAGAACAATTATCAACACATTGGTCATCTGCCCCCTGTGGCCCAATACCAACGTGGTTTCTGTTTTATTTCTTTTGTTTGAACAGTTTCCTCTGATTCTCTGATCTGTGTTGTTGAATTCCACGGTTTAGGACTGATTTAGGCTATACACGATAAAAATGTATTTGAATTGAATTGAATTAAATTAATGGCTCATATTTTTAATAAAGTATAGGGAGTACTCACTCTTGCACTGCGCGGGCTATAGAAAGAGCAGTGGAGCCTGTCTCATTAACACTGTCCAAGGTCACGTTTGGCAGGTCGTCATCTTCACTATCACTCTTGATGTGCCGTGGCGACAGCCCGTTAAGTTCCATGTGTCCTGGAAAAAAACATTGTACAATATTACAACCATAAACCACATTACAAACACCCAAACTCATCTCAAGCTAATCATCAATACAATAACCTGGTCAACCTGTCATTGTATCTGTAGGTATGGCACGATTTGTGGTGGTCAAATGAATGGCTAAATAAACACAATATAAATCATATACGATATGACGGTGAGTAAATATTATCTTTTGCCGATTGGGTATATGCTCTCGGGTGCTGTCCATAACAAAGCAGATTCTCTGTCAGGAGCTGTCAATCTAAACTAAATCTTAATTTACGGTCAGAGCAGTGGAGCGTGCCACAGTAGCCAGCAGTCACCGTCGGAGAGGAGAATGCAAATAAGTCCGAGCCAAATCAGCACAAGCCGTATTCTTTACCACGCTCAGATAAGGAGAGGGTACTACAAAACAATACAATACAATTTAATCTTGTATAGCCCTTAATCACAACAGAAGTCATCTCAGAGGACTTAACAAAACCATTGAAATCACCAACACAGGTCAGAGAACCAACAGTTAAGACACATAAAGAATATAGAACACATGTTGATAAAAGTCCATACATGTTGTAGAATGTTAAAGTGTCCTGGATCATCACTACTGTCCTTTTTGTTAGACACTGTCCAACAGACCCTCCTACATCGGCAAGGAAAAACTCAGCACATACGGCGCTGTGTGTACAGGTTTATAGTCTGTGAAACGTATAGAAACATTTTAAAAGAAGGAATATGACGCATTTTTGGTTATTAAAACTTGAAACGGAGACTGTTTACTTTGTCATTTCATGTTTTAGATTTTGAAATTATATATTCAGAAAATATGGTGAAACAAGTATTATGGGTAGATACTGCAGTCAGCCTGACCTGTCCATAAGTCACTGTCTGAGTGCCAGGATGAACTTTGAGAACTTCCGGATATTATTGTGGTTTGATCTTATTCCAACTCCGGGTCTGTGTTTTATGAACCTGGTTAAAAACATGAACTTACACTATAATTTCTCATTTCTCCTTCTCAGGGGAACATATTTTTACTCTTGAGTGTCTTTTCTTTCTTTAAAGGCAGGAAGACTATTATGATCCGTAGATTTTTTGGTCAATTCCAAAAAAAGTGAGATGCTAACGATATACAGTTTTATAGACCGATAACCATCCACAGCTATTTTTTTGTTACCTACTTTTACAGATACAGTAACAGAAGTCTACCTTGTTCCAACCTAATACTTTGAATCTAAATGTCACATCCGCAGATCATCAGGTGTCTCCAGTGGTCGACTCATTGTTCATTGTCATAGTATTTGTTATCAACCCCGTAAAATGACAATATTGAGCAAAGAAGCATCCAAGAAAAGTATGTGGAGATTCTATTGTGCGGAGGTTTAAACGCAATACCTGGCTTGTTTGACATTGTCCTCCGCTAGCCTTTCAGTTGAAATTGTGGTCATAATGGGCCATAATGAGGGTGCCGGTGTAGCAGACATGGTGCTATTACTGGGGGGCATGCAGAAGTAATGCTGTAACACTGTCGGCGGTGGCTTTAAAAGGCTTCTAACTGTTGATGTAGTCTAAGAAGTGCAGAGTGGTCACTGGCTCGCCTACCCTTCAGAAACCTGTAATTAGTCAGAAATGCATCATGTGTCGGAGGGGGTATTTTGAGCGAGGGACACAAAGGAGGAGTGCTGAAGAGGTGGGCAGAGCACCGGATTTCTTTCTTTCTCTCTCCTGTTGTTTCCAGTCAAGCCCTGTTTCCATGGCAACCTGCTGCTGGCGGAGACAGGGAGACAGCGGTGAAAAGCAGGGTGCCCAACCTGAGTGCGCCCGTGTGCGCGCTCGGCCAAGTATGTGTGTTCAAGTGGGTTTTTGTAGCTATAATGAAAGCTTCTATGTGACTGGGGCGCATCACTGCACAGGTTTTCATGGTGTCATACAAGGTAAATCCAGTCTTTGAAGGTTTTTCATAAACTGGCGTTTTGAGCATTTGTCCATGTTTATAATGTTGTTTTTCCCACAAGAAATACTTGCAGTAGTAGTTTGTTTCTTTTACAAATCTTTGAAATGCAAACAAATTGGTTGTTCTGAATATTCAATGGTTTAAATTAAAGCATTGAATTAATCATTAAAGCACTTTGTAGATGGCTGGTCTGTTTCGGCCGCCTTTAAACTCATAAGGGTCTGGACCCTGTCTGGACCTCCTAAGGAAATCATATCTAAATAAGATTATATTTTCCTGGAAAGTAAAAAAAGTTAAATAATATTATTAATATATTCTGTCTCTTTTATAATGCAGTCCTCTATTGATGTAATGTTAGAATTTGATTCTTTTCAGAAAAGTGTTACAAAAGCCACTGTCAAACTCAATTGTTGACAAAGGATCTATGACAAAGAGGAATCACTATAGAGATGGATTTAAATGAATTTCAAGCTGACCCTTCCTCATAACATTAAGCAAATATAAAGTTCATGGGGTGCATTAGGCGCATAGATTGTGAGACGATGTGTTTGTCTTGTGGTTGCCATCTAATTAAAAGTCTCTGTGTCCTCCACACCCAGCGTTTAACATTCATCCACTTGACTTCCTTTGTGCTGGGTGCCTTCGGTTCTGGGCAGAACAGATATTGGGCTGTATCTTTCATGTGTTTGTGCAAGTGCAACACGCCTTCACTATCCATCCACACCCTCTTATGAAAGTCTTGTTTTTCCTGTCCTCCTTTCCTGTGCCTTCTTTGGGAGCCAGAGGTTTGAAACGCCCATCTCCCAGGACCACCCCACCCATGTTGTCCAAGTGTCTGTCTCAACATACAGTCTGTTCCAATTACACATTTATTTGTTTGGTCAAACTTACAGTGCAGCACAGAAAGGAAGAAGTAACTTATTTGTACTTGAGTTTCTGCAGCAGGGTGGGACGAGATGCAGCCTCTTACCACATGCTCAGAGTACACAGTTGGACACAGACAGAGACACCTACTGTAGGGTCACTCCCAGTGGCTGACCGTAAAACCACACCCTCAGAAAACAGATTATCCAAGCCATACTTAGTGTTCAAAAAAGTTTTAGTTCTTTAAATATGTGAATTTCATTTGAATATAAAAAGTTCTACCTGAACTGTTTTGTTCTTCTCTATCAGGCAAAAGAATTATGACGTGTTATTGCTATGAATTAGTAAATTAATTTCAAAGACAAGATGACAACATGAACTTATGAGCTAAAGTTCTTAATGGTTCATGTCATAAACCAGCATCACTTAAATTGTAATGTTGTTGTAATGAAATGTTCATTATAATTGTCAGTATTTCTAAATGTACGTCTCTGTAGGCAATATCAATATTCAGAGCATGCATGGCTCCGTTCTCACCTTTGCCCTTGCTTTTGGCCTCATCGAGCAGAGGTAGCATGATGGCATTGTTGAGGCTGGAGGGTGATCGAACAGCAGTGGTGTACATGAGGGGTAGCGACTGGACCACAACCGGGATGCGGTGAACATGGCTGGCCAGCTTCCCTGCTCCCTGCAGGCTGAGAGGGCTGGACGGAGGCGGCGGCACAGAGTGCAGTATGTGCAAATACGGCTGACCTCTGACGCCAGACCCAGGGGCGACCAGCGGGCCCGGGGAGAGCACAGAGGAGGCAGAGGTGATGACTGACAGGGAGGAGGAGGAGGGAGAGAAGGCCGACCTGAGGGGCGAGGAGGACGAGGTGGAAGAAGATGGACGAGGTTTGTTTATGGACAGATCCACCGGCTCAGTCTGAGTGTGGAAGTGCAGCTCGTGTGCCAAGAGGTCTTCTGAAGGTTCAGCTTTGACTCTGCTCAAGAAGAAGGGCATTCTATCCATGGCAGAATAAGGCCGCACTTTTGGTGACTGTAGAAACACAAAACAGACCTTACTCACTAAATGTCCGGTTAAATAACGTTGATAACTACAATTACAATAGAAAACATGTACAGTTTTGTATTAAACTCTCAATAAACTCAACAGTAAAACTCCAGAGAATCGACAACCAGTGGAACTTTTGTTGTGCTCCATTTCTTTTGAGTCACATCGTGTCCACCGACCATATTTAGAAATCGTCAAAGTGGTAGCATCTCTAACACCTTTTTCCATCTGGCATGGGCTCTACTCGACGATTACTCTCTTGTCTGTACTTCTCTTGTTTTCCATCCCTCCCAAAGAAATGACTGCTTGTATCTCTTCTAAATCTCCTTTGTGACAGTGGAAAAACATCATATGGGCTCAATTTCCTGCATGTCTCGCTCAGTGCCTTGCATGAAGGGCCTCCTAAGGCCAACACTGGTGGCTCCAAGTATCCCTCGACACATCTTTCATTTAACACCGGGCAGACTGTAACATAACCGCTCCATCTGGCTGTGTATTTTCAGAAACCTGTGTACTTGGAAAACACAATAGAGTGCAAACAGTCGATAAACTTGATATTTTATTATACTATAACTTTAAATCTAAACAGTGTACTTCAGTTTAATGGCTAGCATTGTAAATATCGTCATTGTTTGTATTCCAGCAAAGGTTTGTTCAAGAGTCACATTTCTCTCCCCTTACGTAACGCTGGCCAAATCCAAATCTGTGTTGAATTATTCTGAGTCAAGTCTTTGCGCTTCACTGTTTTTATGTAGTAGCCGGTCCTATTTATACTCCAGACTTGTATACTTGTATTTTCCCAGCCTACAGGAAATGTTATGACCTTGAGCCTAATTTTGTATAAAGAATCTTGAGCTTACACTCCTTCTTGGTTGGAAAACAAAACCAAAGCTGTAAAACAAGTCCTCCCGCGACCCTCTGCTCTTTTTGGTTGGGGTTCATTGCAAGGTTAGCCGTGTCAGGGCAAGGTTCACAACATGTTTTTAATACCACCCATTGCATCTAACTGAAGCGCCTTTCACTGGATCTTGTGAATGGCTTCTTTATTTGTTTATATTACAACAAAACTGTTTGAAAAAGTGAGCCTCTAACAATATTTAAAACATGTGGAACAAAGGTGAGGATGCACAACTTCTGATTATTAAATATGCAAAAAATAAAGTGATTGCTTGCTCCGTTTAAGTGCATGAAACTTTGCTTTTGGCGAAAAAGTGAAAAGGGGTTTTTACATGGTTTCATTCGGTAATTAGACAGCACATTGGACATTTTGATTTTATACTTTAGGCTTAAACAGTGCAATATCAGCACTTGGGGAAAAAACTAATGTCACTATATAACGACAGATGAAAATTGGCCTTTGACGACAATATGTTTTACTATATAAGTTTATTGACATGCATTCTGCCAGTCAAATAAATGAATAAAGTACAACAAGGAAACCTGGAGGAAATCTACGCAGACACAGGGGGAAACATGCAAACCCCGCACAGAAAGGCCCTGTAGGTGGAAACGAATCCAGGAGCTTTTTGTGTTTTTATTTATGTTGCAACATCGTTCCCTCGTCAAAAACAGGATTTTTTATGTCTATCCACTCTAATATCAGAAACCACTGATACAAACATGAAACTGCTGGTATTATTTAGATTTCATACATGTTACATGAAAGTATAATGATCATTTTATCATGAATTATAAAAACAACGCATAACATATACATGTATTGAAAACACTTATTAGTGAAGCTTCATTGCGACGCTGGGCCTGAGTGTGGTGTTGCATGGCCCTCTGGCTCTAACAGCCGGGTGCACATGATGTTCTGAGTGATGCGTTGTGTCTGTGTCGTGATTGTCACACTCAGCCTGTAGCCGCACACCGCTGCTGGGCTTTGAACCCTCAGCTCCTCTGAGACTGGTCGTGCTGTTTTCAAAGTCTTGTCTTTCTCTGTAAGTACTCCGTGAGTGCGTCTGCTGAGCTACTTAAAGTTCTGCAGCGACCTCACTTTTTCCTTTACAAGTGAAATTGGAGATAAAGAGGATACTAGAATATACACAGCAAAAACTGGATACCTAAAACTACAGTGTAAAGTCCATATGTGTTTGTGGAATGGGTTTAAAATAGACAAAGGTTCTAGGTCGTGTTTTTTTCTCTATCAGACTTGAAATTTAAATAACTAGCCTATGAGTCTAACAAGCCTAAAAGGTTTAAAAAATAAATACTTGTTAAGCCTTTTTCACTTCTTAACAGAATTGGAGATGACCACGAACCTGCTAAATCAGTTAACATCAAAGTACACCCCCATGCTAAAGTACAATATATATTTCCATTCATATTATTATCGTTTTTATCTCAATTCCTTTTTCTATAATTTTTGCCACCCTCTCAAAGAAGGACAAAAGAGGACTCCTGCTATCTGTGGCACCCAAACTGCCACTGTTGCTTATAAAAGTACAACAACAAAAACATTTAAAAATATGATATGGTGAAACAAGTATGAAGGGTAAAAAAATGCTTTCTGCCTGTAACTACCAGAGGGAGTGGTACACTTTCTTTGAAATATACTGGCTGAAAACACAGTCATAGGATTGCAGAAAAATAAATTTCACCAGAAAAATTGCAGATTAACTAAAATATGGAAACTACTTTTGTTTTAAAGTGTGACGTCATAGTGGTACAATAACATCATACTATTACAGGTTTTGCCTTAAATATCTAACCAATTTTTGCCAGAAAAAAAAAACAGACATAGAAAGTTATAAATTACTTTTTGAACTATTTTGTGTTTCATGAGTTCAGTTTGTTTGTAACAGAAAGAGTGTTGTAAGTAATATTTTGTGAATAAATCAGACACAAAATTCTGTCTTTATCTTATTACCAAGCATTGTATGTTTCAGATGCTGAGAGTTGATTGGCCTCTATCACATCTTTAGATCAGTTTTAGTGGATGGATCTACAAACAACCCCAGGTCTGATTTTGATGAGGAAAAATGTTGTAACATGGTTAAAAGCTCAAAAAAGTTGATTTTGCACAATATTCTAAAAGTATTGATAAAAAGACCGACTAAGCGTGCATTAGAAGAAATAATACTATAAACTGTGAGTCCCCTTGTGGCTTTACTAAATAAATGATAACAATAGTGTGAAAAGGTCAAAATAACAGAGTTAAGTGAAAAATTAGAAACAGAAACTTATTTACATCTGCAGCACTAGCCTTAGCCAGAACATCTCAACATGCAACTCAAACGGAAAACTTCACCCACCCCCACTCTCGTTTTGACAGATACAAAAACACAGTCTCTCCGACCCAGACTAACGCATACACTGAAAGATATGGTCTGCCTGCCTCTGTCCTCACGCCATTGTCTTTATTAGGGGATACTGGTTTGCTGGGCAGATTTTCCAGCCCCTTGCGGGTGAACTGTCTAACAAGGCGCTCCATTTCCAGCAAGCCCCTGGCCCCCCGCCACCCAAATGAAGACCACATTTCTTCTTGAGCAGCCTAAACTGTCTGTCTGCAGTCTAAAGGCAGGGCTCAGGCAGGGCAGATTGGATCTCAGTGCAGTTCAAAGCATGTGGGCTGTGATGCTGACTTCCTGTCTCTGACTGACACAGCTGCACATGTGGAGATGAGCACAAATATTGGGTCACCGCTGAATGTCTGTTGCTCTAGGGCAGAAGTTCCCAAAGCTCTGAGCGGTTGGTCGCGAGATGTTTTGAAGATGTATTGTCATTTGTCACAATAAAAAAATATGAAAATTACTTTTTAAACTATTTTTTAAGTTCAGTTTGTTTGAAACAGAAAGAGTCTCGTAAGCCCTGTGAGTCACCAATTGACTTGTGCTGAAAGCTGCTGTGTGGTCCTGCTTTTGTTTGAAAATTCTGAAAATTTGAGACCAAGGCCAAAAATCCATGTGAAAACTAGTGATAGAACCAAAGTGTTTTGGACCCAAGACTATCGTGCAAATTACGAGTGTGACGATATATCGTGATACTATCTCCCGCAATCGATTATCGATATGCATTTGCCAAGTATCGATTTTGAAAAAAAAATATATATTTTTTTTTCAATTAGTATCAATACTTAATATATGACTACATTACGCATCTCCATTCCATTTATTATGAAATGAAGTGTATTTTTTCACTTAACATTTTTCTTTTATTTATGCCATAAATTGGCGTATGGTATATTTCTGACCAATATATCGATAATCGTCATATCGTGATATAATCATTATTGTGAGCTTTGTATTGCGTATCGTGTCATATCGTGAGGTATCCTGAAGTTCCCACCCCTAGTGCAAATAGCAAATAAACTAAATCTTTAATATAGTTTGTACTTGATTACAAAGTGACATTTTTTTAGGTTTGAGGGTCAGGTACCCAAGGTTTAATATTCCCTTTACAATCAAACAAAATGAACAATGCTTTCCCCCCACCCATACTACAGGCCTATTTAATACTTGTTTTAAACAACTTTGTCAATTCATTCATTCATTAATGGCATAATCTATGAGTGATTGTAAATGACAGAGAAAACAAAAGAGTCACTAAAGATCTGTGTAGCGACTGACCGACTTCTGTGACAACAGTTTAAGTGACTGCGTCGTCTTTTATCAGCGCTTCATAAAGTCATATTTCATTTTTATCAACAACAAGCAATAACACAGATTCCAGCACAAGAACTCCAGAGATAAGCTGATGCGTTATCAGCAAATGGCATTTCCCTCATCCATCATCCACTAATACTCGTCTCAATACCCGTCTCAACTTCTCTCCCTCGCTGAGACAAAGGGGCAAGCAATTATTGATGCATTGTCAATGGAAATCAATGACAAAACGCAGTGTTCATTTATCATGATTACAAATAAAAAGTGCTGTCGACTGGAAACGCAGCTGTGGAAAGCTGCTGTAACCTAGCAACCGCTCCTCCACAACAAGCCCACTTTATTTCGAGGTATGTGTGAAAGGCAGAGTTTCAATGTGGGCCGTGCTGAACCTGACAGAGGTGAGGCCATTATCAACACATGTGGGACTCAATGAACGCTCCACAGATCCAGTTACTGCTCGGATAGGGGAGCTGGTGTAAGCAGTGCGATTATTCCCTTACCTTTGACCAAAATTGAGGGAATAAAATATGTTTTGGTCAAAAAATATGGGACTCTCGAGAATCTTGGTATTTGGTCCCACTGTAAGTTAACCCTCACCTTAGTCCCAATTCTAACCTTAACCAAACCACCTGTTTGTAACCTTGGACTCTGAATTGCAAATTTGAATAAAGAAATTAGTGCAATGTTACATTTACCTCAGTCCAGGACGGAAAAAAATATTAAATATTAAGGTTCACAGCAATATCTCCAATGGCTATGAAGAAAACAATCCATTAATACAGCTTTGATATTTGTGTGCTGTGTGATGTTACAGTCAGTTATGTGATTCCTTTGTTAAAGCTAAAGTACCTATACAAACTACAAACATTTAATCCATGTAATTAGTTCCTATTTCCGTCACCACACTTTGGTTCCATCACTAGTTTTCACATAATGTCATTTATTTTGTCACAGATTAGCTTTTTTCAGTGCGGGGCGACAGTAGCTCAGTTGGTAGAGCATTGGCCTTTGAGCCTGAAGGTCGTGGGTTCGAGCCCACCGTAAGACCTACTTCACGACTCCCACTGATGACTGCTGTCGTTGTGTCCTTGGGCAAGACACTTAACCCCACTTTGCCTGAAGCTCCCACTGAAAGATCTCAGCTCCTGTGGACTCACCACCTGCAGGAGGATCAGTGAGGGGCTGGTGCTCTGTGTGCTGGGTGGCATCTCTGGCCACCCCCCCCCCGCCCAGAAATGGATTAAGGGGAAGAAAATGGATGGATGGATAGCTTTTTTCAGAGAGAAAACAGGAAACGAGAGGGCCACCCTCAATCATTCAGATTAAAATAGTGACACACAAGGCTGTTTCAAGTATGCTAAATATTTAAACATTACAGCATTAAGCATGTCTGATTTGTCTACATAGATTATTTTTTTACTTTTACAAGACTAAGTTTTGAGTTATCTGTAAATCTGACAAATATAGTTGAAAGGTGATCCATTGTAAATCCAAAACTATTTAATATTTTAATTAGACATTTTTATCATACATAAATTAAGGTGAAAAGTCTTTTAAAGTGAATGCCATAAAAGAAACATCTCAACTTGAATTGAGAGCTACTAAAGGGGCATGAGAGGATACCAGGAACCACACAGACATAAACAAGCTGGGCAGACTAATAGAAAAGATCTCGTTTCCCATGTAACCCTCCTCCCTGGAGCAGTGACTTCATCTGCATCACCCTCAGCCAATGTGGACTCATTTCTGGCTCCGGTCGCCCCCTCCTCCCCTCCACTTTTCCCCCTGTACATTCCTGCTCCAGCTGTGATTCTCCTTCCATTGGTTCTGACTTGCTATACTTACTACCATGCTCTCCGACCACTCCTCTTAGCCCCCTCATGCTTTCTCTCACTCATTTTCCTGGGCCTGGGAGTGATTATCTGCCCATTGCCAGAGGGGAAGGAGGAAAAACTGAAAAAGAAAATAAAATCTGGTAGAATTGTCTGGAAAACAACTAGTTTTCTTACCCCTTGTTCCGATTCCAGGGGCTCGGATTTGACTCTGACTGCAGGCATACCGTCGAGCATTAACATCCTGTTTGCGAGGCGGCCTGCAAAAGACACACACAAAGAGGGGGTGTTTTAGCGTGATTGTGCAATATTTTGTTCACAATTCTCAACAAAACACTTTTAATCGAGGAAAACTTGTCCCTTAGAACAGCCGTACAAAAGATGTGGACAATCTCGTCACAGCGCAGCATGACCCCCCTGGTTTACATAACAAAGATTTTCATTTGTGAAGCGGGCCGCCACAGGGCTAATAACACTTAAGACTTTAATGGAATACAAATACTCTTGCTCATATACAGTACAAGCACTTAACTGGGATACAGAGAGCGATAGTTTCCTCTTTAAGCAACAGTGGTTAATGGTTACTTCGATCATGTAAGCATGCAGGCGCACAAAGACTAAACTAATTCAAGGTTTCGTGTTCAGGAGAACTGGGCTGTGTGATGATGAAGGCATCTGTGGCTTTAAGAGCGACGAAGCCAATGACAACAATGCCGCATGCTTCTTATCCCTCACTCTAGGTTGCCTGATGTAACCCCTTATTATTGACAAGATGAAAAACACATCTGCAATCATGTATAAATCCAACACATGAGACTCAAAAGGGACCTGTCAAATCACTGCTATGACAACATTTAAAATGTTTTTTTTTTTTTTTTTTTTTCAAAACATAGTAAAGTGCTCTTAAAGCTGTGGTACCTAAACAACAAATCACAACTAATTGAACTATGAAATGGGAACTATCTTTGGTCTCTGTAACATCTTTAGATCAGCCTTTTCAGACTGACAAGTTAAAAAGAGAGGACCACTCTTGTTCAGATATTCATCTCTCAGCCCAAAGCATCAAATAATGACTCATATACAGTATAGAGCATAAAAGTTAAGTACCCTATAGCTTTAATATTTTATAGTTTCTTCTCAATTACCAAATTTTGGGTTAGGGTTTGCTCCCGATAAAATCCCAAATCTGAACAAAACATAAATATCTCTGTGCAAACACTAATTGAATTAAATACTACTCAACTTCAACAGACATTCCATTTCAAAACATTTTAGATAGATTTTTCATAAACTCCATAGAGAATAACCATAAAATAGTGATTGAAACAAAAAGGTGTTCATCTGTGCACTTTGAAAATCCTGCTCCTGTGCAGGGCTTGGAGACAGGAGGAGGCTGTTGTTCCCCTCCCCAGATCGGGCCTCTCAGGTCTAAGTCCCTCAGGTACCCAGAGCTGTGCTGCTATTGTATTGTTGTCCAGGATGTCCTTCGGCTTTAGGTCTTGGTAGGCCCAGATAGTGTTGCTATAGTAACGGCTGGGCGGGCGGGTGGAGCTGCAGCCTCAGTCCAGCCTCAAGCCATGTGTGAGAAGAGGAGAGATGAGAAGCACAAAGTCTGCTTTATTTTCCGGAGGATGACCACTATTTCAACAAAACTAACAAGAGTAACTCACAATGCAATCCCTTTACAGAGTTTACTTTTATTAGCTTTTAAATTGTAACTTCTACTTCACACTCACACCGTTTTAGGGGAGTATATTAAATGTTTCAGAAAACCTATAGTTGTGCTGCATTTACAGTCCAGTTAATCCAGTGGGCTGTGGACACCTCCTAATGAACTGGCCTCAAGCAGGCTATTCATAGGAAATCAATGGTGAGTGCATAGCTCTGCTTGTGGCGGCGACGGCCCATGAGCAGTGAAAAAGACCTAACACTGAGTAATGACTGAAGCAGGTTCACACAGAGGAGGTCAAGGCAAAATACTTATTGTCCAGAACACTGTAAACTGCTACCATTTGAAAGCAAAGCACCAAGTACCATTTACAGTGTGTGACCCAGAGATACAAGAACGACCAAAGATTAGATTTGAACTGAAGAGGTAATAAAACAGTGGGATTCCTATCGCTAAATTTGGTGTGCTGGTGGCAGGCGCGGACAACCAGTAGTGTACTGTCCATCAGCAGTGGGGTTCTGTGTGGGAGATGGAGCGAGGGAGGGGGTAGAAGGAAACAGGCTAGATTAAGATCACCTTTCCATTTACTGCACTCTGAAATGAAATGGCCATCCCAGGTGTGTGGGGGAGTTGGACGCACAGCGAGGAGAGCACTGAAGTGTTGAGGCATCTCATTTCCCACCCATCCGCCCTGAGGTCTCTGACAAAATCCCCACAACTAATTCTACACGGTGCAAATATGAAGCTGAGGCTAGAGTTTTGATGTCACCTCTGCATCTTTTTCTCACAGACCTATAAAAAACATGACACAAGCTCTGGACCACTATGTGCTGTTTCCGTGATGGAGAGTGAAGAAATGGCTTTACTCAAATTACTAATCATTACTCAATTGTCAGACTCTTAAAATGGTGAATGATGCATTATGCAAGAAAATATATTGCAATTCAACTTTCCTCTCAAAATGGGAAAGGTCAAAGTTAGAAAGATAAAAATAAAAGTGCTCTCTTGTTCTTAAAAGTAAATGGCCTTGGTTAAGATTGAAAATAATACAATAACATCCACAGACACGTGTACATTTACAGTTCATTTCTTTAGTATCTCAATGTGAACTCTCTTGCAGTTCTGCACACACACAAATACCACACACACTGTGACAGACGGGCCCCACCAATGCTTTGTTCCCATGTCGAACGCCCAGAGCTACTTGGTGCATCTGTGTCACAGAGGCTGGACCTGCTGCCACGAAGAGGGAAAAGTGCACATAGTGAAGGGGAGTTGTGGGCTGAATTATGGGAGATAAATGAGGTAGGATTAGGGACGGTGATAGCAGCCGCAGCAGGCTGATGAGGGCTTGTCCAGGGACTCGCTGGCAGGAGCAGTGGTTTGGGAAGCAGCAGAGGGGAGCTGAAGAGGTTGAGAAGGGGGAAGGGTGTTTAGTGGAGAGTAGGGAGGGTACAGAGGGGATGTGGACCAGAGCCAAGATTCGGTCGAGCGCAAAGCACACGGTGCAAGAATGCCAACAGACCCCTTGCACCCCGAGCAGAGTGGATGGCAAATAATGGAAACACATGTTTATGCATGAGAAAAGTTATTAATAGTCTCTTTACACTGAATTCAAAGTTACTCCAACGTGATAATCCAAAAGGTGATCTGAGAGCTTCCTGTAGATTGTGTTCCGTTGCCTCTCCACTGAAGCTCATTTCCCTTTCTGTGCCCCTGGACAACTCATATTGGCCCTAAACTGCTTACACATTCCTATACGTATACTGTAAAATAAAACATATACATGTCAATATACTAAAACAAAAACACATGTACTATAAAACTCAAGGTGAAATCACTCATGTTATTTTTAACCTCAGCCTCAGTCAACCTTATGTCAATCTGTGAATGGTTATGACCTCATTGTGTTGGCCCAATTCTATATCAGCCATTTAAATATTTTCCTGCAGAGTCAAGAGTGTTTGAGTCTGTGCCGAATGGTGAAAGAAGAAAGGTAAGTAGATGAACTGGAGCTTTTTACCACTTACCCTCAACTGAAAAAGCAGCTGCAACAATAGACATATAACACCTGCAGTGACACATGTTTGACTCTGAAACTGTGATTTTCTGGACGAGCCAGTTGCCCTTATATCAAACCTGTGGGGCTCCCTTTAAATAACTATGACCAGGGTAAGCATGTTTTCGCTACACCTTTGGATGGACTTTTTAGACACAGCATTTTCTCGAATACTTTCTGGCAGTGTGTGAATGGTCTCAGAATTTCCATTTCATAAACTCTATTTTCCTTGGCCGAGTCGGCGAGCAAAGTCATTCGGATGCTACTGGGACACTTTTAAACAGAGCTCTGGAGAGTGCTGCCACTTTCCTGCTAATAGAAGCGTGGACGTCCTCAGCCACAATGGCACCCAGCCATGGTTTATGACAGCGTCCTTAAAAAGACAGAAACCCAAGAAAGTTCTCTGCAAAGTTCAATCCCTTTTGTGTTTAACGGATGCACTCTGGATGTAGAAATATATTTCTACATCAAACTATGCTCATCATGAACAACAACAAATAAACAGCCTAAATCTTCAAATTTAGTGCAAAATGCAAGTGTTCCTGGAATGTAACGTGTCAAACATTCAGTCATTTATGCAATTTGTGTTGATAAAGTAGGTAGGCTTGTATGTGTGGATAGACTTTTTAAAAGACTCTTTAAAATGATCTAAAATGTCTGTTTTCTCGACAAGTGGAAGTGGAACAAAACACAATTTACATTTTGGAGGCGATCCAGATCAGAAATTCTTTTAAGGAATGGAACCATGCCTCTTGGCAGATTTCTGCGCTCTAATAGTGGTTTTCTACTAATTATTTAGATAATGCTGCATCTTTAAACTTATTAAGGCATGCTTCTGGTCAAATATGTAACAAAGGCCCTTTAGATGTAAGACAGGTCTTACTCTGTAGAACTCAGCAGGACATTGATATAGATGTCATTAGGAGGTCACGATCCCCAGGGGACTGATCTAATGGGTATGAATGTGATGAGTGTGAACACTATGGACTTACAGCAGAGACTCATCCTGGTTGTGAATTATACAGATATTAAAGTTTATTTATTTATTTATTTGTGAATGCATGACACAAATTGGCCAATCAAAAGGCCATCAATGTACTGGACTTGTATTCATGTCCATTACATATAAACCATATCCCATAAAGCCACCATGGGTTACAAGATCACAGCATCGAGATCAGCAAACCACTCACTCACATGACGTCACACACACTGTCTGCCCTGAACAGAGAAAACCAGGATTTATCCGTGAAGAGAACACATCACCTGAAAACATCCCAGTTCTTGGACGGCCAGCATACAAACATGTCACGAAGCATGTTTAGATGCTCTGGACTGCTTTATACAACAGCGAGTTCCAGTTCTTACCAGTATCCAACAGACCACAATCAACAACCTGATCAGTTTTGAAACCACAAAATTTACTTAAATGACTACTTGAACTATCTTATATCATAATTATAATATTTTTGTTGAATCCAGAAGTTTTTGTGAAACACACACACACAAGACATATATTAGGTTTACCTACCCTCGTAGAGCACAAACCTCCACCAAGAGGGGCAGTTCCATTCCTTAAACATAGAGAGAAACTGACTGGTTTGGTCTGTGACAATTCAATTCATTCAATCAACTTATTTAACGAGTTAAAGGTTAAATATGAATTATAAATCAATATATTATCACTTTCACACAAATTCCTCCATTGTAGTATCAATAAAGTTTATCTTATTCTGATCTTATTTTGCTCATTGAGTTTCATGCCATTTTACTTGTAAGTCTTTAGGGTTAATCTTTTGGACTTCCATGCACTAAGACTAATGGCCGAAAGTCTTCAATTTAACTGTTTATTGTGATATCTTAAGAAGCAATAAATCAGAATATGTATATCAAAAGCCTATTATAATAATTAGCTGCACGTGCATTCAAAGCCGGGTCACAGAAGTTCCCATATTCTGGTGGATTGCCCTTGGGTCTTTGCTATTTCTGCCAGGCCGGGCAGGGGGATCCTGTGTCAGTAATCCTGTCGGGATGAGGGGGATGAGGTAGCAGGATGTAGCCCGAGTTCACTGCCTGTGCTATTTTGTTCCAGTAAGAAACACACGTAAAAGCAATAGGTGCATCACATGTCTTGCAATTAAAAGTAAAGTGGATGACTGACCAAAACCATGTATTTGTTTTGATGCTATATGAAATCAGAGGTGAAGATTGAACCTTGTTTTATTTATGTCCCCAGTGTCTTGTGCACACTGGGGACTTATGCAAATGTATTCCAATGTGGTTTTACTGCAAATGGCAAATAAATCGGATCTCTGAATCTGATTTTGTGCAGACAGTTAAAATTCTTACCGAAGATTAGATTCCAACACACAATACACAGTTGGGAGCTTTTGATACTTTCTTTACCCCTGTATCTACCAGACAAGTGGAAAATGAACAAGTATATTATAAGAGGAAACGCTTGAAAAGAAGGGTTAGTGGTTGTCTGGTTTCTCTGCGTCTCTGTCTGAGTGTCACTTTTTTATCAGAGAACTTCCTGCTCAGTTTTGCAATCGGTCTGTGTACCTCACACACACATGAAAACCTTCTGACCCCCCCCTGCGCCCACGATCAACCACATTTATCACAAGCCTGTGTTCCGATTTCACATTCCAGTAGTCTGTAGATTTCCCGATCATAACATACGCACACACACACATACAAAAACACCTATATGCAGACTGCATGAGTACACAGCCTCCTACTCCACAATGCACCAGGGAGAGGTAAACAGGGAGTCTGACATCCTCTTGCATCATGGGCCTCAAATGCAGCAGTGAAACAGCTAAACAAGCTGTGACTGTGACAGCTCCAAAGTGAGGTGGCATTACTCAACTCAGCTTCCACCGAGGAGTTAAAGCAGTTTGCCACGCTGCTCTAGACACCACCTTTTCAGTTCAACAATCATTTGAGCTAATTGTGAAATAATTTCATTGTTAGTATTGCTTGTGGCAAGATACAACCTGGAGTTCAAAAAGCAGGACATTAAATGCCACTGATCTGTTAAGACATTGTAATACAATTAAAAAGGTACATGCTCAATAGCGCATAACCTGATGTGTCCTACCTGCTGGTCAAAGCCTGATCTTGTCAGAAGCTAAGGTGCCACAGTGGGACGGGTGTAAAGTGCAAACTGTTTGTGAACAAGACACTTCAACCACATCTATCATGAATCTGCTCTCTGAGAGAATTGATTGGTGGTGGTTGGAGGGGCTGATGGTGGAGACTGAGGTCTTCACTTCCATCAGTCTACCCCAGGGCAGCTGTGGCTACAGTAGTAGCTGTCCACAACCATATATGGAGTGAATGAATGATGACATCATTTTTTACACTCAAGCTTCTTTGAGTGTAAAAAAAAAGTGCTACATAAAGCTTATGCATTAGTATTAGTATTGTCCTTTGTTGTTATTAACATGATTAACTAATCTGCAGTTGGCCTTTCTGCAGTTCAGCACATTAATCCAGACAGAAAACTGGTATAAATGGCTTGTGACAGTCAATGGGTTGTTCTGGTTATAATAACATATCATATTGTTGGTGATATGATATGGAAAGGGACAATATGAAATTTGAATTCACACATGGAGGTCCTGCAGAGACTATAAACTCCTATAAAACACATAAAACGGGATCAAACAAGTAAAATGAAATAGTAAAAGCCAGCTTGAATCAGCCTTCGACATTTAGTCCAATAGTGGACTAAATGGAATAGGATGCTGCATTGTTGTTTTATTTGTTTGTGTATTGACTTTGTATGTTCCTGGTTCACCACAGTCACATGACTTAGGGACTTGCTTTGGGAACACATGAACACTTGAGTAAATGCAGTGGGGTCAGTGGTTGTGCATCTAAAATAGCCTCTGACACAAAAACCTTGCTTGTACCATGAAGAGATGGGGGTGGGGCCAGGCATACAAAACTGGGATAACCATGTAGAGATATTTGCACAGCATTATAACAAATGCTAACTGTATGGCATTATATAACAACAGCAACATGTTTGTTTAAAAACTAAAACTAAAATAAAATAGTGTACAGATTTTTGTCAACTACACTGCAAAATAATACAAACATGACTTGAATTAGATTAAATTTACCTTGATATTACTCATTGTATGGGCCTTAAAACTAGATTTGCCAATTATATACTTATTTTTAAGAAACAAGTCCTCTCTAATTGCTACTGTCCTTGAAATAAGACGTTTTTGCTTGTCCCATAGGCAAATATTGTTTTAAGACTGTGAAAATGTACATCAAATCAATATTGTTTTAACTAATAGATTTAAGCATTCACAACTTAATACATTATCAGTTTTTGCAGTGCGGTGATAAATCTGTGTCTGTGGTGTGCATAAATGATTCACTGCACAATGCACATGGAATATATGAAAGATGAACATGTATGCCAGTAATATTGAGTATTCACAATAAAATGTAAATAAATGAATAAAACAATTTAAAACTCTAATCCAATTTGAATGGAAACAAGCTGCTCTTAACATTTGCCTTCACAGAGGATAATATAGACCAACCTGCACTTCCACCCACCTCCTCTCAATCTCTCCTCCTCCCCCTGGGCTCAACAATACTTCTCTGGCCTAATGGGGATTCTTTGAGGAGGCTACTGCTATTTCTACCCCTTGGGCTCTGGGTGTGTCTATATGGTTTTCGAACACAACTGTCTCAATGTGCGTATGCAATGCATGCGTGTGTATGTGTGAGTGTACAATCCATCCCCTTCCCCCCGACATATGCACTTTGTCCAAGCTATTTACAAAAGCTTGTCTCCAGCATGCATCAGGGCACATGCACACACTCAGGCCCGACCTAGATGTTTTACAATGCAGACATGTAGAGGCACCAGCATCACTGACTCATCTTCAGATCTACTGTAAAAGCAAAGTGGCAATTTTTTTTTCTTCCCACTGTCTTTCTACGCTTCACACAAAGACATGCAAACTGGCACTTCACCAAGCGCACATTCATTTCCTTAAGTGTAAGTGACGTTATTGATGCAGCGTTGTACCTCATATGACCTCACTGTATGCTGACACCACTGAATCCAAGTGTGTATGGGAAATGATAAGGTCTGACCAAAACATTGCAGCAAAGAGACACTAAGCGCTTGCATGATTATTTTCTTACAAACTTTTCGGTGGTTTTCTTTGATTTGACTCGTTCCATGCTGTACCCTAGCGCCACTCAATAAAAGCCAGCAGCTGTGTTTACCTCTACCTTCCCTTGCCCTCGCTTTGATTAGTTTTCTTCCTGGCTCTGTTACATGTTATGCCATGCTGATATCGACTGTAGCCAACTATTAGCAGAGCATTTATGGCCCGTAGCATGATGCAGCAACTGATTGTGTGCGAGCCAAAGAACGGAAAAGGACCACAGGCTCC
Organism: Knipowitschia caucasica; assembly: GCA_964034765.1. Lineage (NCBI taxonomy): Eukaryota > Metazoa > Chordata > Actinopteri > Gobiiformes > Gobiidae > Knipowitschia > Knipowitschia caucasica. The sequence continues at coordinate 26,386,852 of OZ035837.1, read as the reverse complement.
CAAATTAATGCCACATGTTGTTTGTATAATTGACTCACTAAATACTTCACCAACAATAGCAGTTTAGGGTTTTAACAGTGAAAGTTTAAAGTTATAAAGGGGGGGTAGTGAATGTATATTGTGGTTCCTTGCATAGTTTTAGGGCTGTAATTAACAATGATTTTGACAATTGATTAGTTGGCCAAGATTTCTTTCAAAGCATCGACTTAGAGGCTGAAAGGTCAGTGATGATTGGATTTCTGTATACATGTGACCAAAACAAAGCTCAGGTGATGCCCCTGGAGAACATATTCATAGAGATGACTTGTTTCACTTTGGGTTTTTTGATTACAAAATGAACATATTTTCATTCCTCTTCTCAGCATAAATCTATGTACTAAGGTTCAATAATTCAATAATAAAGTAGCAATTCATGTATTTTCTTGTTTTAATCCATCTTACTTTTTTTTTTTTTTTTTTCATTCCAAATAAATAAACAAAAGAAGGAAGGAATATTGCATGCCATAATCCTTCCAACTAGTATTTATGGTACAACGTTTTGACCCAACGACCTTCTTCAGGCAAAATCTCCTGGGTATTCCACTCGGCTACATTGATTCCTATGTAATTACTATTGCAACAACACATCATCAGTAGGGTAAAACTAACCTGTGTCACGACGGTCTAATCCCAGCTCACGTTCCCTATTAGTGGGTGAACAATCCAACGCTTGGTGAATTCTGCTTCACAAAGTGACGTCGCTATGTTCCTCTGCTCAAATATTCCAAATACCCAGAAGTATTTTGTTTTTTGTTTTCAGCCAGTGGATACCGATACCAAATTAAATGTAAACTAAATGTTGAGGTAATAGCAACAAAAGACGCATGATGACATTTAGGAATCTAAAGATGATGAGTTTGATTGATATTATTCTTATTGTCATTAATCTTTATTAAGGACACAATAAAATACGCTCCATAGTTAAAGAAAATATCCTATGCACACAGTACATTGCATATTGAAAAAGGAAATATATACAGAAAAAAAAGAGAACATTACAGCTGGTGTACAGTATAAAGGCATGACCTCCAGCAAGTCCATAATTTGGATAATTGATTTATGTTTCAGGTCACGGTATAGTTGTACGAACAGAAAAACAGTAATCGTGAGTTTTCTAGAAGAAAGGACTACTTATATTGTTCTTAAGTTTTTTTTATATTTGTGGATAGAATCAGTAAATGGAGAAATTACTACTTTTTTAGTTTTTTTTAAAGTAAGTTTGTTCCATATGCTGAAATCAACATGTGACCAGATTCAAACACTAAAAGGTAATTAAAAGAGGATTTGTAACATATTAGACTGTTACTAATCAGTCTATCAGTTATGTTCTGTGTTTTTTTGGTTAATAATTATAAAATGGTGGGTTTTTTTCTCATAATAACTGTAACTCTAAAATTTTAAATCTGAAGCTATGAGCAACGGGAAATCTCTCCTTTGGAATAAAATATAAGAAATTTGTATATATAGTAAAGTATAATGTGTATTCTAGTAGTGCTTGTGGGGGTAAGTCCGAGTCCATTACATATTGAAGCTGGACCTTACGTACTCTCAGGATACAGTCACTTTCAGAAAAGCACAAACTCTTTAGAGATAATGTCAGAAGTAAACAACTTCTCACACACATATCGAGGTATGTGCTGTTTTCCTTCTGTTTTCAAGTCGCTGTTGACAACTTTCAACAAGATAAACACAAAAACGCTTTGAAAACAACTTCTGCTTGACCACAATAAAACTTTACAGAAGAATTCAGTTCAATATTTGGACTTTCCACTGGTTATTGCTCAATCTTTTCCATATTCTCTTTGACTCAATCCCTCTCCCCCTCTCCTCCGCTGTCACAAAACACACACGCCAGCATTGCGTGTCCACCCTTTACTCAAATTTGACAAACAAACGTGAGTTGGACACTGGGGTCGAAGGTTGGAGCTACAGCCAAAAACACTAAGGGAGGGAACCATTTGTGATCTGTCGACACAGACAATCTACAATAGTTACAGTAAGCTCTTTACAATTACATATATATTGCATTTGATTTTGATTTGGTTGGTTGTGATGATATTACATTTCTAGAAAAAAATACTCCATGGCAATTTTGATACAATGGCATATTTTTATATGGGAGGGGAAAATTAATACAACTTTTTAATGGGACCATAAGGTTGTATACAAGTTCAACTGATGTAGTAATGTATGAAAACATGCTCATATATACATGCTATTGTACAGATACTAACATATAACTAAACATTGCTTGCACTAGAATACACAGTGCCCTATTATTTTGCCAAATGTAAAACGTTATACTTATTTATTATTATTATTATGTTCAAGATAAAGATTTTATACTTGTTATTTGATGCTAGAGTTAGAGATTTTGTTTATTTTAATTAGTATAGATATTGTTCACTTATATCGTGCTGTGTGCTCCTCATTCCTACTGTTCTATAACTTGTGATGCAACACTGGAATTTCCCCCCTGTGGGACGAATAATGGATCTCTTAATCTAATCTTAATCTTCCTTGTGGAGTTTGTATGTTCTCCCCCTGTCTGCATGAGCTTCTTCTGGGTGCTTTGGTTTCCCCTTACATTTAAAGCATGTACAATAGGTCGGGCATGCCCCTCTCGTGTTCAGGCGAGCTTCCATCACTGCGTGGAGTGAGAGGAAAAAGGCCAACAACAATTGTATAGCGTTTTGTTTCAGTCTGTGAAGGGGGCTTTGAATAAAAGGTTGCTTACTACACCTGATATAGTTTCAATACTAGTTTTTATATCAATTAATATCTGATTACCTCATATGTGCACTCTCCTCACTGGTCTCTCCATGGACATTCAATGAACACCAACTAAAACCACTAATGAGCCTGGCATACAAATCCCCCAACACACAATATGGCTCGATCTCTTTAATTTACATTAGCTCTTTGACTGCGACTAACACTTGGGGATCTAAATGAATCCAGGCTTCTCGTGCACCTCCTATAGTGCAATCAATGACCATACACTGTATAACACCCACGGGGGATCAATGATAGCCCTCCGTCAATATGCCAGCCGTTAACCCTCTGATTAGAGCCAAATACTGGGAATTTTACATCCTGCTCATGAAGACGGTGACATTTGTTAGACTGCACTGAAAGATTCCCTCTGTCAACACATGCCAAATTTGTTCATGTGATGTGCAGCGGACAGATGATGCTTTTAGACGTGGCTCCTGAGTGGCAATTAATAGGGCAGCAGTGTAGTGTGGTGTTGATGGACAGATAGGGTTTGTCTGCTGTGATTGGCTTTTTAATTGAGTCCCCCACCTGCACTGATCGCTATCACAAGTCCTTGGACTGTGTCATATGGTGCTAGGTGAATAAATTGGAGGAATTCTTGAAAAGTGTGATGCAGTGGTGACAGAAGTGTAACAGAAATGGTTGTTTGTGATGTTACGTGCAATAAGATAACAGATGTTGGTAATGTATGTATAAGTAAAGAAATGGTGACATAGAACGCTGCAGTATAAAGATGATGTAGCTATAACAACATAATAAAATCCATCTGACAAGTTCCTCGCTGTCAAAGCAGTTTGGTTATATCACTAGTTTTCACATGCATGTACTTTTTTTTTTTTATCTCTGACGCATCTTTCAGCGTTTTCAGACAGAAACAATTACAAAGAGACCACTTTTGCTCAGCTAATCTGCTCTTAACTCAAAGCGTCTAATAGTGATTCGAAGGGCTTACAAGTAGGTAAAAGTTAATCTGAGTATTCCCTCGAAAACTGATGTTTTATCTCTAGAGGCTGATCCTAACAACTAAAAAAAATCGTCTTAAATAAGATGAAGAAAGAATATTGTGGTCTGATTTGAATGTGACCTTTACAAGTCTCCTTCTGTAGGAACAATTCAAGTGTATTATTTATAAGAAGAAGAAAAAAGTTCTCTAAGTCTAAACTTCCTCAAAAAGTGCAGTTGAACTCTAATCTCATAGTCTAAACTTTCTAGATCAGCACGGGTCTCTCATCTGTACTCTGCACCCTCCCCCTTGACTGATTTTTAACTTTTTCCCTGATAGCGGCCCCTCCTTAAATCCACACACATGTATACTCCCTATGGCTGTCACAACTGAGAGCAAGACAGGGCCTCTCCATAACACAGGGCTAAAGTCACCCAGGTCAGTGCTCAGTTTCCACATCAAACCGTGGAGCGGAGGCCAGAGTCTCATCCCCCCCCCCAACTGCACACACCCTCCTCCCTCCCCCCTTCCCTGGCTGTACAAATGCCTTTGCTGTCAGCTCTGCCCTGGTCCCCTGTAATTGAAAATAACAGCCAAGGGCCAGCCCCCGGCCACTCTGCACCGGCCTGGTGGCTCTCTGCCTCCCTGACAGCCAGCCATCAATACCAATGACTATTACCCTGGAAGTGAGAGCGCTGCGATGACATCCAAGACACCACCCCTGCAACACTCCCACTCACACCTCCCCCCCAGTGTCCTTCCTCCGCTACCCGAGCTCCTAATGTTTAACCCGTTGCAAACAGCCTGTGTTCTCTTGTTTTTAATATGTATAATCTGAAGAACAGACATTTAAAACATGTACTGTGCATGTAAGTGCTGAGTTGATATTCAAATAACTCCCGCTAAGTAAAAAAGCAGCCTGAACGAACTGCTCTCACCTATTCACTTCACTTTTACTTTTTACTCTTTGTTTTCACTTTATTGCTCAATTTGTTAACAGTGCAACAAAACTACAAGACATCTAGAAGGCAATAAATGATGCACATTGTATTCAATTAGGCCAACAGAATCCAAAGATTGTCAAATTGCAGAAAAGCAAGCAGCAAGCAATGAGCAAGTTGATGAAGTTGGATTATTGTTTGGTGCATTATCACTGTCACATACTGTCAACTGCAACTGTTTTAAACCAACGAATAGCCACAAACACGTCTGACACTTACACCACCACAATGCCTTTGTACATGCAACAATGTTATGCTTGTTTGCAGTTTCCTGTGAGAAATAAGATTTGAGTAAGACTTTGGCATGGTGTCTTTACACTGTGGACACAGCCATGATCATATCCTCACAGTGTCTGAGAATGATGAGTGATGGGGAAAGTTGATTTTAAAGTTTGTAGAATGCAGTTGAGTTGGTCAAATTGAGCTGAGGGTGACACAAATCCTAACAGGTTCTCTTCTCAAGTGTTTAATAACTTGGCCATGACAGCAATAGTCAACTTTATGGTAGACAAACGGTCAGAAGTGTGTTTTTCAAGTTTCCACCTCCACAACAAACACAATCCCATAGGTGATCCAAGTTGTCATCTTTGGCACAGCAATGACAGCTGATCCAGGACGCGTAAACACAGCACAAAGCCGAACAACGTGACAAATGAAGCACAAGGCAGACAGCCAGTGCAGGAATGGGGCGAGAGAGAGGCGCAGGAGCAAAGAAATGCACAGACCTTGTCAGAAGCTGCAGAGTCGTGGAGACTGTTTTCCTTGCTACAGCCCTCTCTGTCTCCTCTCCTCCTCTGCCTCTGCTCGCAGCGGATCTATGTATTTGTGTGAGAGAGAGAGAGAGTGTGAGTGCCTCCCTCCCCTTCTGCCTCTCAGCTGCTCCGCTCAGGCAGTTCTCAGGAAATGAATGGAGAGCGCACAGAGAACTGTTGTACTTGCAAATGACTTACCCCGAGTCACATGATCCGCCAAATGTAGGGTGGGCCGGTGGGTGGAGGCTTCATAAGCAACGGGAGGACAATATACTCTAAGCTTTAACAGCATGCATCGAATTACACGGGGCCCCACCGGGAAGGTTTCCGACGAGTCCGCACTTCGGCTCCTGAGCTCACTGGAGCACCGGTCACTCACACCAGCCTGGAGGCGCAACAGCAAGTTCAGAATCCACTCATGGTCATATCTCAAACTTACCAGAGGTTATTGTGAAATTACAGTCATGTAGAAACAAGGAAGAAAAAGGCGGGCAGACTCCGAGAGTGTTTTGATATGCACGTTATTGTGTTTATATTTATTTATTTGATAGGGACAAGTGTGCACAATCCACATGTGAAGCACTGCAACATTTATAGCCAAGGCTAATTTGCAATGTCCGTCCCTAGAAGTGCTTTTAACACAATTAAGAACACATTTTACATTGTCACATTCACATTATACAAAGACAGCAGGTTCAAAGTTACCTGACCACCAGCCAGACCCTTCTTCTTGTTACCTTCTGTGAATTAAATGATATCCTGTAAAACCGAGTGTCCGTCTTGTTTCACAGGGTATGACCGTTATTATTCTAGCTCCATGGGTATGACTATGGGTATGACGCCTGCGCACTAAAGCATAACAAAGCCATGACATAATAAAGTAGCAACATACTGTAGGTGAGAGACGTAACCTTCGTAATGAGGAAGTGTTGTTCCTTTTACTCACCTCTGCCCTCCTCCCGGGACAGGGCATGGATGGGATAGAGGCATCAATTAGAGAAGGTGTTAACCAAAAATACTGTGATATATTTTTACTTTAGCTTTTCGCGGTACATTTTAAAGTCGCATCACGTGACCCCACTTCCGGCGAGTGTGCAATGTTCTGTCAATCTGGCGGGATGTTTGGAAAAATATAACGAATCAGACAACTAAACCATTACAGGTAGACTATAATAGTGTATTTTAGTGTAGTTATTATGAGTGCATGTACTGGCGTTTTCCTAATTAGAATAAGCATGTGTTTTGGTTTGCAATTAGCTCATCCCAGATATGGAAGTTTTAGTGAAATGCACAAAAAAAAGTTATCAAATCAGTTTTTCAAATTTGTCTGAATTATGAAGCAGCCTACTCTGCAACCTAATGCCATTGTGACCTTATCCACAGTTCAACTCCATCGACAGCTCATGGCAGTGCACAGGCGCTACACGTTCCATAGTCCATGGTAACATTGAGATTAACACACAGGTAATATAGCCTATTAGTGGCATGCATTGAGCCACAGAACATGTGATTTGTGTGTTGAGAGCTGATGGGAGCTTTAAGGGCGTGTGATGGAACACTAATGTAATATCAGCTGTAAGTCCTGCTGCTGATCCTTATAATGACATCCCGAGGAGCTCTCTGAGTTGAAATCTTCACAGTGTAAATGATGCCCCAGGAGTTTTGGCATGTGCTGAAGGAAACAGGCACACAAACAGGCACAATGATGATGATGATGATGAGGTGGTGGGTGAAAGAGGGTGGGAGAAAAAGCAGGGGACATTTTTAGATAGTCTGTTGTGTTCTGCAAAGTTATCAAAACCAATAACCATATGTCAGGTTATATACTGTCTATGGTCTAAAGCAGTTGTATTTCATCTTCTTGATGTTGGTGGAAGTATCAAATTCAGTGGAGGGTGTCATTACAGGCCATTGATGTCCACTGGGTCCTTCACCAGCTTGGGCACTATTTCAGTTTCAGAATGCACTGTCCTGATGATTGACATTAATCGACGATGGGAGCGGACCACACTGAACATATCATATATAATTCCAGACAGGGGTTAAGGTTTTATTCAGGCTAAAGCTTATTACTGCAGGAACCACTTAAGTCTTGTGTGTATAGTAGACCTGATAAAAGTACATTTACAATAGTAACATTTGTTTGGTATGACCATAGTTTACTAGCATCTAATACCAGTTATAACCTTAGCAAAATCCAACATATGTGTGTGTTTATTTTCTTTTTTTTGAGCAGCCACTGTCAATAGGAAGAGAATTGTGTGTTTATAGCTGCAGAGTCCCCCACGCCCCACACCTCGCACCCAAGGGAGCTGCCTGAACCATCTGCACAGAGGTTTGAGTTCAAAGTGAGAGTCTGCCTGCTGGGACGTTTGTTGAAAACCATTATAAGCTTCAAGACATCATGACGAGCATCATTACACACTTCTTTCTTGCATCATCTCACCCAATCTCATCAAATTATTGTAACACCATTCATCATTTAGTCACACAGCACAAATGTCTGCACCGAGTGGGCGAGGATTTGTACCACGCAGAGAAAAAGCTCTATTTCCGTGGGCAAAAATGCAACCAAAAAATCTCCATTGAGAGAGTAGACAGGTATAGGAAAAGATCACAGAAACTTTACATAATATAATAACGCTGCGTTTCAGACAGTGAATAAGAAAGAATGAATGTGGAATAAAGTTGCTGACAGGAAAGGGAAAGACTTGAACTTTTGAAAGTTAAATAAATATTCATACTCAAAGGCAGGCCTGGTCTCTTGGCGATAAAGTGCACACCTCTGTGTCAATGCCCCCGCAGTCCTATTGTATTTGGCTTATGAATTCTCCTGCACAATAAGACCACATACATTACACCAGTCTTTACTTTATACACACATGAAAATAAACTAACACTCTAGAAAACCAGTTTAATAATTTAGTAATCAATGAATCATTTATGAACCATTTACAGAGAAAAAAAATACGTTCAAAAATGTATATTTTTATGTGAGAAATGTAACAATTAAGCTCTATTAAGATGGGCACTTTTGGTCAAATTGATTTTAAAAAATGGCAATGTAAACAAATAATTGCAAATGGTCAAATTTATATCATGCTTTTTCACCTTTCACCATTCTCAAATTGCTTTACATCTAGGGACCACTCACACACACAGACACACACACACACACACACACACACCTTCATACACCAGAAGGTGAGGCGGGTTAAATGTCACACCTGTCAACATGCTCAACCAATAATGTATACTGTAGGTTGGGAGCAGGATGTGGAGTCTGTGTTTCATGATATGTTATCTCTCTGATAGCCAGATCAATTCTACAAAGTTACTATTGGTGGTATTTTCACATTATCTATGTAAAAACTACAACAACCTACAGTATTCTATTCATGTCAAGATTTACCATTAGGCATTCTCATACATTTAAGAGGTATGCCATACATACATACATACATACATACATGATGCAATATTGTGGTTGCTTTAAATTCAAGATTTTATTTTTCCATACATACATTGAAGAGACATAATTTCTTGATGCTGCTGGCTTTCTCTGTATATGGCTTTCTCCGAGCTACATCTCCACAGGGAGGCAAAGAGATAAGATGTTGAACGGCTCGCAGCTCCCTTAAGCATTGACCTCCTCTGTTGTACACTGTGCTATGGATATCATAATAAGGAACTTGCATAGAGGCATGCTACAGTATGTAAATTATTGATTCATGCTGTGTGCACAATCCTTATATGTGAAAATCTTCTCATGTCATTTCATATGTTATGCATGCTGTATGCAACTTTACATCACATTACCACAGGTGTAAATGTGATTTCAGTGAGAGGTAAATTAATACTTGTTCTTGAGTAAAATATTTCCATTGTGATGTTTTAATCAGAGTAAATCAGAATACTTGTGAAATGTGAGTATGTAAAGTAAAGTAAAGCTGTAAGTCTACTATAAGTGGATATTATAGTGACTGCAATATTAGTGACTGCAATATTGCGAACATCACAGGAGAGGCAGAAAGACGGTATCAGGCTGAAGCGGCTGGAACATCTGCTCGCTCAGGGGCCTCCTCTGGTCTAGTGGCACTGTGTGCGTGTGTGTTCATGTGTGTTTGTCCAGGCTGTGCTACACCTGCACATGAGTGGGCTGGCTCAGTGGGTTATCCTCCTCCAGGCCACTTCTCTGTTTGGCCTGTCCAAGGTCAGCCTCCTGCCAGGGGGAAAGAGGGGGGCAGAGACAGGGAGGGACCATCATGGCCTCAGTGCACTGTGAGGAGCTACATGAGTTCTCTATTTCTACATTGTGCATATGAACTTTCACTCCAATACTTACAGTACACCATAATAAGCCAACTTCATTATTAATATAACAAACAAACTGATTCAAAGAAAGTGATAGTTTAGTTTTGTTAACCAATTAACATGGGTGTAGAACTTAAAAGAATGAAAAACTAGCCGAGAAAGTAACAAGAAGAGTGTGTGTCCCAAAAGTGCTGGCTCCGTGTATTGTCCATCACATAGATATCTATTACAAAGATCGTCTTACGAGTTGGCGAGACGCAGTGTGGAGCCTGCAACACTGTAGTCATCCTGATATGTACTTGATTCTCTTATGCAAGAGCTGCTCTGTGAGGCCAATTGTTCTACAGAATAACTTGTTTTGGAGTGAGAACACAAACCTACCTTTTTTCTGTGCAGGAGCCCTGTAGGTCAGACGGAAATGTTTTAGAGGCACATGCAGAAGATTTAGATAAATAATATGTCCATGCACATATGTGATATTCATCTCCATGGGACTTACTGAGTCCACTTTTCTCTGGACTGTATTTCGGCTGTATCATCTGCTTTGACCCCAATAAGAGTTGTGTTCTGCATTTAGTGTTCTTGAAATGCATATCTCTTTGTTAATATAATATTAAGTTTATTTGATTCTGTAGCCGACCAGGGGGGAATTAGACTTCTCAGGCTTATGTGTCTGAGACATTATTCCCCAGTTGTAACAAATGTACTCATAAGACTCTGATGCAACGGTTTGGGCAGACATTATGGGAATCTAATGTTACAGGTGATTGAATGATATATTTTCATCATGAGACTTTATTAAATTGGCACATTGTAATTTGTGTACTGTACATGACAGAGGCAAATGACAGCATTACATCTAGTGGGGAATGAGTTTAGGGCCCGAAAGTCTATTTTTACTGAATTGTATAGAATTGCTTGGAAATATATTGTAGCAAATTGTAGCAAATTGAAAGTGCCCTGTATCTAGGTATGTATTGTAGAATCGTGGCCTATGTATCTAAAATATGTAGCCCTAATTCCAGTATTGGTAGGTGATTGAGTTTTGTTGTAGAAAGTGGACTGGGAGGTGACATGGGGGCACAGATTGCCTCCTTGCTCTGCGTTGGAGGCACCTGAATTGTATGCCAGTGCTAAAGCAATTATCCGTTGCCACTCCTCCACATCCCCCCACAGCTGTCAGGCCTGTCATCGACACTGGTGTGTGTGAGCAGAGCCTGATCAGCCACTAGGGCCTACTCTACTGTTCTTTTATTGCTGTTTTCCCAGCCTGTGGCCCTTTTCTGTTGTGGCCAGGGGAGAACTTGCGTTGTTACCCATGGCAGCCCGGCCCCTCCCTGAGTCGCCCCTTCTCCTCCCCGTCCTTCCTTCCCTCGCCTCCTCCGGTCCTGTATTCCTACCCAGGCGTTGGATGGAGAGGGAACAGCTAGTGCTCTCCAAACACAAGGACAGAAGCTGCCAGCAGGTAGCCATGGCAACAGCTTCTCTCTCGCCCGCCACTTCCAGCTTGCTTAAAGAGAGTGTGGAGAATTGCAGGGCCCCCTCGATGCCTCGCCTCACTTGCACACACAACCCAAATTAGACGGGTCACAGTATTTCTCTGGCACCCGTTTAAATAATCATAGAGATAGATGTGTGTCGTAGGCAGAGGGAGGATGAAAGCGAGGTGAGGCGGGGGCACATCCAGGAAGTGAATGCGGGGTGGTAATCAGAAAGACACAGATTGCCGCACAACAAATGATTTTTTCCTCGACTTAACACGCGGGTAGGTGGAGACAAGGATGCTCGAGATATCTGCGACCTTATCTCACTAATGCAAGTGCACAAGGTGGGCTGAAGATGCCATTAATGCAGCTGTTGAGTGTTAGTTTGGGGATTTGAATGTCCAAGTGTGGTTAATGCCTCTGTCAGTTAAAGCTGGGGTACCAAACTTTTTTAAATCACCAAAAAATGTCACTATGTAATAAAATCCATCTAACTTATTCCGGGTTCAATCACAAGGTTTGACATGCATGTGTTTGATAACTGTTAGATCAGCTTTTTCAGACAGAGAAGTAGGTCCACCCTCTCTTAGCCAATCAGCTCAAAGCATGAAATAGCAACTCACTCATCTTTCTTTCAAGTATTCAAAACGTGATGCATGTATTCAAATAGAATGAGGATATTATTGAACTTTTACGCTCTGTGAGAACAATTACAATGTATTATTCATAATTAAATAAGGGAGGTACCCCAGCCTTACCCTTTTGGTCAAAATATCAAAATAAGAAGCAGTCGTCCAGATTTTAGTCTTTTTCTACTAACATGCTCTGCTATAGTGGACTGATGGAGCACTCACTGCCCTTTTGGCAATATATAAATGCATGAGGTGCTGATATAATGAACTAGAGAAGGTGATGGAAAGCCCTGAAATGTTTTCTTTTCATGAGCCCCTGCCACAAGCCCCGCACACAGCTTAATGTTGCTCTGGCTTTTGAAAATAATTCAACCCTGCTTATTTTCTACTTGATTTACTCTGTGCAAACCTTCCTTCATCAGGCCGAGGTTTTGATATTAAGCCAAAGAAAATCAGTTTCCCTTTTTGCTGATAAGTTGAGCTTGCACCAGCAGCACAAAGAAAACTTTAGGATACAGCCCTGGGATTACATCACAGCCAAACAATGTCTATTTTTAACCAGCTGATAGTTTTTCTCCCTTTCAGGAATTTCCAAAACAGGAGAAAAGTGAAAGATTGAGGACAGCACTGGAGATAATGAGTAAAACTGGTGTAATAAAGCTGGGTCAACACAGGGATTAGAAACAACCCGAATGTTGTAGTTGAACTTTTATAGGCTGCTGAGTTGGCGCTTAGTTTGTTTACCATATTTTTTAAGAGTTTGTATTTTATGTCCAACATAAACTTAAGTCTACAGTGTAACCACCAGTGAGGGTATGGATTATTTTTAGGAAGCATGTATTAAGCAACATATGTATTTTTCTTCCATAGTTTTTCATTGTTTCACCTTACCTTTAACTCTGCCATAAGCTCAATAGATCTATCTCTATCAAATACTGTTCACAAATCTGTCTGAAATAGTTTTAATCCATCCGACCGCACACTTTGTGACATATCAATATTCTTCACACAGTCAAGAGGAGTGGACCAACATTCCACAATCAACAACCTGAACTATACTTTCAATACTGTCTGTGACAGTCAGACTTTGGAAATTCAGAAATACATAAATTGTGATAGGAAGTAAATCAGTTCCAGATTTTCCATAAGCGATACCGGTCTTGAAACATTGGCTTTCACCATTGGCACTGGGGCTGAGTGTTAAAGGTTCTGTACGACTCCCACCACAGGGCTTTAGTATATGTTTCCAGCAGGTGATATGGATTACTCTACCACTAAAATCATGTACTGTATATCCCCTTGAAATGAGCTGACTTCTTTTAGACTTTTTAGACTTTTCACTGCCTTGATTCAGGATTTTTTTTTTGAAGGGGGAACTCCACAAGTGATTCTTGAGTTGAAACCGGGTACAAAAGCACCGTATGTGACCACTCATTGTTGTTTTTGGTCGGAAACCTGTGGCATCCAACCCAACTTTTCAGTAATTTTCAAACAGAAATAGTGAGACTCAAAAAACTGACATGGCTAGGATTATACACCTGCGGAACCTCTCTTTCACACAGCGAAGGTGGATCAGTCTGTCACTGAAACTGCTCCGTAGTTGTTCTTATGATAAAATGAAATGTGTGTGTCTAATAGCAGGTTGTAAACTACATCAAAAACCACTGACCTGAGGTGATGGCCCTAATCTAAGAGACATAATAGAAGTCAGGACGGCCCTGCTCCTGACAGAGTGTGGGTGTGTGAATGCATGCACACAGTTGCTTGACTTCTCCGCATTGATAACAGATGGCTCTTCCCATCACAGCGAATGGAGGAATTCTGCTGGCAGGACCTCTTCTTGTTCATGGTCAGTGTACGTACCCTCCCTCTCTCTCTCCCACCGCACACTGACCTATTTGTATTCTGGGCAGCGCAGATGAGGCTCCAGGCCCGTTGCCCTGCTCCCCTCGAGCGTGCACCCTTGGGAGGGCATCTGTGGCTCTGCGCTGGGCAGATAGGACAGACCCATCGTGGCAGTAGTTTAAAGAACACCTCTGGTCCATAGAGAGGGTGTTTGGATTTGGGCGTGAGGGCCGCTCTGTGAGAGATAGCCATGCTGCCATTTCTTTGTCCAATTTAATTCAGTTTCTGTTCAAGTCCCATCATAACAACAAAAAGTGGAACAAATGATGAAAGACAACAAATACAACATTCCAATTTCTGGGCATCTTATTATTTCAAATGAAGAAACATTATTTTTTAAAGTAAATGTTTAGATTGCACATCTAGTTACACAAAGCACTTTAAAAAGAAAAGAAAAAAAACGTTTTTACATTGATTTGCTTTTTGCTATACTACTACAGTATGATGTTTGGTAATAAGATCAATGTTTTTTAATTATATTTATATATATATATATGTTGGGTTTTTTTTACAATAAAACAAAGCACACACCTGACTCAAAATCATTCACACACAAGGATAAAGACAGAACCATCTTGGAACAACCAGAAGAGAAAACAGACCATACAAAGCAAAAATGTAATATTAAAAAATAAAGTGGACACTTGAAAACACTGATATTCTAGTGATAATGAAATGCATATTAACTAGATCCTTGTTGCTCTGATAGTTCATCCAAAGGGTCAAGGTTCTATACAACCTCACTAGAACAATATGTGGTCACCTCACCTGTCCTTAAACTTAAATTGACTCATTTGAAGTCACCCGAGCAGCACTGATGGACCCCTCTATTTATAACCCCATCTCCTCCATTTGCCTCACAAACATTATGTTGATTTGTGGCAGGAGCAAATGCACAAACACTTATACTGTTTGATACAGCCAGATGTGCACTCGCACATACAGAGGGCGTCGAGCCATAAAGGAATGCAGAGCAGTGTAATCACAGCATCATCAGTTCTGTCCTCTGAGGGAGCAGGCCAATAATGCCCCTCTAATTGAATAACTTATCCACGGCAATTTCCCAGGGGGCCTCGCTCCAAGGCACAGTCTCTCAGAGAAGGGGGTAGATGGCGTGGGGAGAAGATCCCATCCTGCTAGACGCTCAGTGATAGATGAAGTTTAACCAACAAAGACAACTTATTTTACCTTTTTCACATTTTATTTCTCTGAATCAACGAGTATTTTTTAATTGATCAAATACCAATTCCATGCTTAATTCCTGTTTTGTTTCTTCCTGAATTGTTCCATCTCTTTGTGAATGCCAATGAGTAAGGCTTCTGTTATGTGAGGCAAAAAAGCTCTCTATATCCCAGGCCTGAGGGTGAGGATAATTCTCCCTAAGACCCACCAAATTCAACTTCCTTACTCTGCCAGCCCCGGGCGCTCTACGGGGGTTCACCATACATCGTGTTTTTCTTTGCTCCTGTCAAACTGTGTACCGCCCAGGGAGAGGACACACACATGCTGTACATTATGCCATCCAACCAATCTGGGCCTGATACTGAGCCTTCATGGGAAAAATACAGTCAATTAGTTGTCATGTAAACCTCCTTTGTATGTATTCACAGATTATTGATTTTACATGATGGTTTCTCAGTTTTTCTAGCATGACCTGAAAGTCTAGGTGCATGTCAATACTGAGCTACAGACGTAAACAAGTGTGTGAAACTCGAGGAAATTGCACACAGGCAAAAAAAAAGGTTTTTAATTAAAATTTCACAACTTTCACGGCTGAGTGTCGGGACGTTTGTTACAGCAGGTGCTACAAATACACTGGACTGTACCCTTACACAGACACAGGGTGAACATGCAAACTCCACACAGAAAGACCCCAGCTGACCCCAGAATCAAACCTAGGACCTTCTTGCAGTGAACAAGCCATGGAGTCATGTTTGGGCAAGCGAAGTTCTTACCGTCAGAGTTTGGGCAGTTACACTCGCTGTTGGTTCCTTTCTAAAGTTGTATTTTAAACTGCCAATATTGCTCCATGTGTTTTCTTAAGCTCGCCCCTCTAGTCATTAGAATTTCCCTCTGGTTCTGAATCCACTTGCACCACGACTTTAGAAAACTTATTTTGTGAGTTGTTTTTGACTCTTTTTGACAAGTTCATGTCTTCCCCAGGATGAAAAGTAGACACAGGTCCAAACAACTTCACATTTCACTTTATTTGCAATGTTGACACACCATTTCTGGCTTAAATATTGGATCTGCAGTTATGAAAACGCCTAGACTTTATAACTACTTTTTCTGCGTTAACTTACCAAACTTATCTCTCCGCTCCACCTGTGCTGTTGATATAATAAGGTCAATGTAGGGGCCGCGAGCATGGTAGAAGTCAATGAAATTCTTATTGGAAAACAATAATGGGAAAAGTAAGAAAGGGTAAGGTGTTGGGAGAGGTACTACATTGATTTACCCTTCATAGTTGGCTGCACTACATTTACCCAGCAGAGTGCTCAAATTAGTGCCCTGCAGCTCTCTCCCAATTAGTTTCCACAGAGACGAGGTGTAGAACCAGTCACTGGCCTCATTACCTCTGCTCTCTCTACTCAGAGCAAACTCCAGCGCCTCTGTCTCTTTCTCCAACTGCTCCCATCCACTCATCTTTTGTTTCACCTTTTCTGGATTCTCTTGTTTATTCTCTCTTTGTCTGCATTTCAACATTATTGTGATTGTTAAAAAGACAGAGAAGGGAGTCTTCTCAAACTTGAGAGAGGTAGGCTGCCAAAGACTACCGCTAAAAGGAAAGACTTGTGTTTTGGTGTGGTATGGGAACGTGTGTGTTCTGTGTGTGTGATTGTGTGTTTTTGTGTTGCCTATATGGCTGCAGTATATTGTTCATGCGTCATTGTAATGCTAAGCTAAATAACATTAGTATACTATAAAAGCAAACTTTATTCTCAGTAGCTTCTGGTTGATCTGAAATGCCACTGAAAATGCCACTAAAGTATGAGATGCCACTAAAATGGGAAATGCCACAGAAAATGACATTGAAATAAGCCACGGAAAACGCCACTGAAATAGGAGATGCTACTAAACTTCATAAAGCTAGTGGCAGAAATGCTGACATCTACCAGTACCACAAAAGAAGCCTGCCTTTACTGACAAATGTATAAATTTTGTGAAAAAATAGAATAAGCAGAAATGGTTATTTACCCTCAATATATTGTTTACAAATATCTGAAAATCCAGCTCAAAGCATTTGATTCACTATTTTGATTTCACCAAAAATAACAGGATTGCAACAGACCCCTCCAATCCACAGAGAATTATGTGTAGACCTATTTATCTTTTGCAATACCATTTGGTTTTCAAAGTAAATAACAGTATAAGTTCTCCAATAGTGTACCACAGTTATGAATCTAAACGCATCTTCCAGTAAGATAAAAACAGCCCCCCTCGTAGTCCTCCTCGTTTCTCTCCTCACTCTTCCATCTATCCCCCCTATCCCCCCCAACAGAATCTGGGTGAGGTGTCAGGGCAGTGTACTCCAAAACAAAAGCAGCCCTGTCCGCCCCAGACCCAGATGTTCCTGATTGATCCCCCTGTGGATTTGGCTGAATGTAACCGCTCTGAAGCCTCCACTTCTGCTCCTATCCTGTCTAAGTATCTGCAGCTTTAAGATTTTATTTTTTAAAGTGCTTCTCATTCCTTTGCTGTTCTTGAGGTGTATGTTGCAGCATTGGAATTTCTTCATTGAAGTGCGTATAAAGATTATCTATCCATGCACATCTGCTGTTGATCTCATAACTGTCCATGTACTGTGACAGAATTTAGGCTCTCATACCCATTTTCAGAATAATCAATAACCTGATTCCCTCTAAGCAAAAACATAAAAACTACTGGGTATATGGGCTGGACTGGCAGAGCGACTCTGCATTTTAACGTATAGTCTTTTTGCCCAGACAGGTTTCTTGGGAACCCTTGGGGTCAGGGCTTTGCAAGTGCTGATCTTCCCTTTATAAAGTTGTTCTTGTAAAAAATATGTTTGGTTGATAAACAAGCTCTAGTTCATTATAGTGTGGCTCCCTGGGTAAACTGTGTTGAGACTTTAGAAGACAGATATTAACAGTTGGAAGTTTGTTTTGACCTTTTTATCTTGGCATGTTCCTGTCAACATGGCTCCAAACAACACGCCAACCTTTCCCACTGTACCAGTCCGACATGGCATTTCAGCACGAGTCACAAACCACAGGTCTCTAGTGCGAACACATGTAATGGCAGCAGACACTGGTGGTGATTGGATGAAGCCCAAATGATAGAGGCTTCCAAAAGTCCTAAAGTTGACCATTGTTGACATACCAACCACAATCCATGTGTGGAGAAAAAAACTGTCTTTATTATTCATATTTTCAAAATAAATAAATGAATAAAAAGAAATGGCCAAAGATTCTCCCAGGATAAGTAAACGAATTTTTATGAATCTATAATAATTAGTTCAAAATGCATTAGCTAACTGATTTCAAAAAGACAAAGAAGGAAAGACTACTGCAAATTAATCATTTTTAAAACCCTTCTGTTTGTGCTTTTAATGTGTGCAATAGAGAATGAATCTTTAAACGTGTTGGTCAGTTCAGCTACTGAAACTGCTGGACATGTGTGTCCTGAACTATTAAAACGCAGACGAAGTTTTGAAAAATGATGAGCAGCAGTTTGCAATAAGTGGCCATAGTTTTTGCGCCTGCTCTCCTCCCACTCCCTCGTGACCACGCTGTCCTCAGCAGCCCCTCTCGGCTCCTTCTGCTTAATAATGTAGAATGCTTCACTGTCTGATGTTGCAGTGGGTTGCTGTGGCACCACTCAGAGGCAGTCTACCTTTGTGCGCGACCCGTTGCCAAGGAGTGGATTTCAGGGAGGAGGCGCGAGGGGTAGGCTGTGTAAAGTAGAGGTCTGGCAGAAGAGCAGAGCGAACAAAAGTATTCAATAGAGCTGTGTTAGAGAGACGACAAGAGACAAGCATCCAGCAAAGCTTTCGATTTGAATAAAACACTTTTCAATTTGACTAGTGCTTTTGGACAAGTTACAAAACAATACACACCACTCAATTTAAAAATAGTTGAGAAAATAAATGGTTTCCGCATTGTTGCGTGTGGTGGGTGGAACATCCCCCTGGCATTGTGCTGTATATATATTTATATCGGTAAGACCATGGATTCTAAAGAGACTGATATCTTGAGCCGCTTGTCAATGTTTCACTTAAAGGTATTTCATTAGCAGCAGCAGGTTTATGCTCCCGCACAGACACACTCGTATGCGCAAGATGCTTTCTTTGCCTTCAAGCCTGAGCTCAATATTTTTGCGGTACTTAATCTGATTCTTAAGCATTGGTGAGGAAGGCAGGGTTGTGTCAGAGATGTCTTTTTCCAACAGTGAGCTGCTCCTACATCAATGAGATTGTCTTTATCTGCCTGCTTGCAGCTTGGGCTCAGATTCTGCCCTCTATATACGAGTGCCGGCTTGTGGGAGGCATGTGGGCGAAAGTGCGTGGCATCTGGCCTAATGCACAGCCTGCAGAGAAACACTAACACTTCGCATTCACTGTGACTTCAACAGCGCCACAGTTGAGGCTCACACATTTCACATGCAGAAATCCAGTCAATGACTCACAGGTTTTATTACATTTCCTTGGGATGTTGTGTGAATTGGGTGGATAGTTGTATGTTAAAAAAGTGCCACTGTGTCATACTATCTTACATAAAGGTTCCCATAAAGCACTCCCCTGACCATACGCCTGCCTTGCGTTTGACTCAGGATATTCCCAGTGTACTACATTCCTGCATTATTTCATTATTCTGGACTAGGCCCTGACTCTTCCTGCCAAAACACTCCCATAAACGCACATTCAGCGCTGGAGTTCTGGCTCTGCAGGGGGCATTCCACAAGTGTTCATAAAACACATGAGTAAAGTTAGTGCTCACAATGCTTCTGCCAGAAAAGGTATATGTGCTTTAGGACTACTCACAATGTTGAGTGGAAATGTCTAGGTCCTGGATTATAATGTGCTACTGAAACTAAAACTATGTCTTGTACATCTCGGGTAAATCTTAAACTGTTTGTTTGAATGTCTGCATGCAACATTAAAAGCTAGAATTTACTCCTAATGTAATATAAAACATGTATGTGTGTGTTTTGTGTTCATTTGTTCGAGTTACAACCGCAAATTGCACCTCTGTGATGTTGTGGAACAGTAAAGCAGCCGCCAGAAGTGTTGAAGAGGTGCAAAAGTTATTTGCTAACAACTTAAAAAACTAAGATGACGAAACATCACAAAATGCATCGTGACATCTTGTTTTTCAACTTTAGAGTTATACTTCTGCCCGAACTATCTGTATTACACTTTATTTAAAATAACACTTATACGTTCCATTCCCTTTTAAGCACATGCGTCCAAAACATTATGGCTTAAGGGCGCCAGACTTGGTGTTACATTTAGCAGCGATACAACAAAACAGAAAATACAATATGTGTAAGAAAGTTGCAACCCACACAGCATATTACTTCAAATGAGTACAGGCACATAGTGGTCATTGTGCTTTCTCAGAAACTCCTGAGCTGAGCTCCATGTATCAATTATTCAGTTCGATCACATAGCTCCCTTGCTTTCTCGTTCTTAGCCCTGGACTTGCTGAAGAATGACCTGCGCCGGCATAGATGCAGACACCAGTGGGGAGGACAGGGGCGGGGTGGGGGGTAGCCCTGTAGATAGCCTGACTGGAGCCAGAGGAGGACTGCAACAGGAGTATTCATTAAAGTCGCCCCAAGAGCACAGGCATAGGAGAGGATAACAAGACCCTAGGGTGGTTGGTGTGGGCCCTCACCCCTCAAAAACCATAAATGTATTCCCCTTCATCCAGACAAATCCGCAGTCTACTGTGTCAGCAAAAACAGGCACGTCCAATGTTTTGTGGAGACAGCCATGATTTTTCATGCTCTATTTGAGTTGGTTCACAATTTGGACTCTTCAAACTTCAGGGTAAAAATGTTAAAATGTATGGCTGTACATCAGCTTTAGTTAAAGTGGAAACCTAAACTTTTTATTTGATGTTGAAAGTGAATGTTGCAGTGGCCTCACACATGTTTATGGGTAATACTGCTTCTGTCCACAGACCCAGGGCTCCTTGTGACTTGTGAGATTATCACTGACAAGGTGGAGGGGCTACACAGGTGTATGGGAGAGTGTGTAAAAAACAAACAGTACCTGATTGCATAAATCTACAGAAATATACACATTTTCCACATACTTGTTTTAGCACAATACTAATTTGAAATGATTGCTGGGAGATATTTGCCGGTTCTGGAATTTAAAAATGTATGATCAGCAGCAGCAATTGGCCCTGGAAAAACATCTCAAAGGATAATACCCTTCAATAAGAACATTTAAATATGCCATAAATAAGTGAGCATCTCTGAAGCAGCCCTCTCTGATAAAAAATACTGATTGCAGTGTTTGCTATGTCAAGGACTGTCCTTGTCATCTTTCTTACGTCATCAGAGTATAAACTGTTTTCACAACTTGAATTGACAAATGTGTTGAGCATGCAAGTCTATATCCATCTATCTCAATGTATCATACTTTGTTTGCATCTCTTGGTTACTTCAATCTACTTTACAATGAGTGAGCAGTCCCAAGGGCCTGAGAGCCCCGCTGTGCTGGACCACATGCCCCCTGTCTGCCTGCCTGGCCTGTAGGGCCTCAAACAGCAACTTTCCAAAAAGACCCCAAGCAATGCTGAACTCAGCCAGGCTGCAGTAAGCAGGACTTAGAGCTGTTTCCCTGTGGTTTGTTAAATAGTTGGACAGTGAGAGCATGGGGTGGCCCCAAGTCAAGGCTATGGCTGTCTGGGCTACAGTGGAAATCTCAAAAATAAAAAAGAAGACTTGGGAAGGCTACAGAATGTGAAACAGATTTTGAAAACGTGAAAGTCTCAGTATCTGACTAAAGATATTTATAGCATCTGACATTTTATCTTGATGTGTATTTTTGGTGTAATGTATCCAACTGACTATAAGTTTGTCAAGTGTGAATGAATGTATTATATGACCTTTTTGTGTTTGGGGTATTAATGTCCATGGTTTTAGCAAATGCTTTTACTAATGTCTTCAATAAATAACAATCTGAGATAAGAATTACTCTAACTGAGATGCATGAGCGAAAAAGTTGTGGAACATAAAGATTCCCCCTACCGCCTGTCGTCTATTGTTTCTGTTAAAGCTGGGACACCTAGTATGAGTAGTAAATGTTGTGAATAATTAACATGCTGTTTTAATCTTATAAGAAAACTGTTATCTTTTGCATAGTTATAAGAAAGAGCCCTGGGAGTCGCTATTTGACCTGTTTGAGAGCTTAAGACCTAGAAGTCTACCGCTGAAACATGTCAGGTAATTAAGCAGTTCTAGCTTCTTAACACTCCTTTTAAGCCTTAAAATTAATTCATCAATTTGTCATAGAATTTTCTCATGGAAAGCTGAGTTAGGGTGTTCTCTCTTTATCACTTCTCTGTCTGAAAAAGTATTTACATTGTGAACACTAACTAGATTATTTTGAGTGCAATGAACATGGTATCTATTACAAACATTTGTGGATTTAGAGTTGGCTACCCCAGCTTTAGGGGAGGTGAAGACCAATTAAACAATAATTGGATCTCCACCCAAAACACAATATCACAATACAAAAACCCTTTGTACCATTTCATTTGTATTCAGCCTGGACACCCCACTTGAGATCCATTTCTAATGTTTCCAGACTACAATGACTTGGCCATACATAATGACTGGAAAGGAGGAAGAGAGTCAATTCCAGCGCCAAGTTCCTTTAAATCCACAGGGGTTCATGCAGCATATGGATGAGTCTTCCAAGGCAAAAGGAGCCAAGACATCTATAAGATCCTCTGAACTCTGGGGATAGGGAACCCTGGGATTAACTGGTCCAAACGTATATCACAACCTTCTATTATTATTATCAGCCAAAATAAGAATGCAGTGCAATAGTTAAGCAGTAGTATATTTACTGTGGTATCCGTGCTGTCTGCGTCCCGTGTTTTGTTGAGTCTAGTATGTGCCAGTTAGGAGTGCGACTCGCCTGAGGGGAAAGAGATGGCATGGCTCAAACATTTCACTGTATTATCTTAACACTCCTGCAATAATGCTGTAAAACCAGGGGAACATTTCATCAGGACTAGATTATAGCAGTCAGTGTGCTTGTAATTTCACATTGTATGGGTGGATGAATTCAATATTTTTTTCAAACAGAGAGAGTAAAATGTTACTGACAAGGCAGTACAAATGAAATGAAATTCAAACGTTCTGAAATACATGCCTATACTGTAGTGATTATGGGCCCAATTGAGGCATTTATTTCCCTCAAAAATGTCTTATGAAAATGTTACGTGATGAAAAAACATGTCTGATCGATACACTCCTTGGTAAAGCAGTGCAAACAGGCTAATAGTTCCCCCTGGGGCCATAAGGAAATTCTCACTCACTGCAGAACTGTCAAAGTGGGCATCATTCAGAAAAAACCTCTTTACAAAAATACTCTATTGTTGTTCAAATGTAAACAATAATATTTGTATTGACGTTGAAAATGTGTAGATTTGCATTTAGAGCCTTCTGGATCAAAATACCACTATCGGGTCTATTAAGAACATTATGATTGTGTCATTGAATTCTAGTAATGAAATATTACTTTTCAATAAAAGCGACACCAGGAAGTCTGCTGACTCTGCACACTGTGTTTTTCACCTTGGCTCGAGTAAAAATGGGCAGATACTGTATGATATTGTGTTCACTGATAACACACGTCAGTCACTTAATTCTATGTTTGATTAATTCTTTGCACAAACATAATTATACTTTTGTTCCGTATTTATTTAAAGGAACAATGCATTGAGACTTTAAGCTCAATCATAGCCATCAGCAAATAATTGTCTGAAACCATTATTTCTAATGATTTGCATATAGCGCACTTCAGATTCGATTGATGGATGTAAGTGCCTCCTGGATTTTACAGCGCCTTACAAATACACATTATTGGCATGTTTCGAACACTTTTTTGTTAAAAGACCACAACAAAGTGAATGCTAAATTATTATTTTTTTACTCAACACATAAAAACACACAAGCATGAATTCATACTTTTGTTGCAATTTTGGGGTATGACTGCACAAACTTTGTAAGTGGTCGTAAACATGAAAAAATGGGATTAGCATATGTTGCGAGCTCGGAAGCACTTAGCTAGAATCTCACTATATTTTCAATGAGAACCATACAAATAAATAATACCAGCAACGCCACCTTAGATTCTGGCCTAAGGAACCATTAAGAAGTTTATCCCCGCATACCTAGACCACAGGTTCGTTTGGATATGTAGACAGACAGAGGCAAATCTAACAAAATATAAGTTTATTTAAATAGCTGACAAGTTTAATTGATTATTCTAATTAAAACACTCTACATTCACAACACACACACACTCTCATTCATTCTCAGTCACACTGCATGCATTCCAGAACAATACAATCAACAGCCAGATAAACCAAAAAAAAGGAAAAGAAACAATTAACTTTTAAAAAAGTGTCCCAACTACAGCAGCCGTTGCGTTCAGCCACACTAGGGCCAGAATTTGGGTACCTTGTGGGTAGAGGAATAAAAAAAGAAGCCCTGGTTGGATTGTCCTTATTTGAGGTGCGTGGAGGATTGAAGGCGCTGGATGGGATACGCGTCCTGCAGTCCCGCGGCCACCACAGATTTATATACTCCCACTCACTAGGTGCCTTTAGATTTAAAAGGCCAGACTATAGTGCAAAAGACCCCACTTGAAAGGGGAGGTCGGAGACAACAGGAATCCTAAAACATTATTGTGTATTAGAAACAAACTCCTATGTACGTATTGTTCAGGAGGCGCACAGAGTTAAACATACCGTTGCAGATTGAAGCGCTCCGCGCACGAGCCGCCCCAGCCCGTGACAGCTCACACTGGGACAAGCCTTTACGCACGGCAGTAACGTCCACGCCCAAGGGCCCGGTGAAGGAAAGCAGACACAGCAGCGGTGTGCGCGCCAAGACGCCGGTATGCTACAAAACACGATTTTAGGATAATCTAACTCATATTTTAAACACATACGACAGTAGCTCAGTTGGTAGAGCATTGGCCTTAAGGCCAGAAGGTCGTGGGTTCAATTCCCACCTCTGCACCTTCTCCACCGACTCCCACTGATGACTGCTGCCGTTGTGTCCTTGGGCAAGACACTTAACCCCACTTTGCCCAAAGCCCCCACTGAAAGATCAAGGCTGTGCTCACACTCAGAGAGCAGCCGTCCTCCTGTGGACCCACCACCTGCAGAGGGTCAGTGAGGGGCTGGTGCTATGAGACTTGGGTGGTATCTCTGATTGCCACCCCCCTGACCCAGAAATGGATTAAAGGGTAGAAAATGGATGGATGGATGGATATTTTAATCACTACGCAGTACTCACCAAAAGCGCATACGACGATCGCGTGGTTCAATTGCGCGGCCTCTCGCCTTGTGCAATTGAACCGTGGTAGTTTGGTAGCGAGACGCTGATCACAACACCTGCTCTGTCCCGGGACAAGTCACTAGACGTCAGAGGCGGAAGAGGTCGGGCCGAAGTAGGACGCGCCTCTATAAAGAGCCGGACCAAACTCTGATTGGCTAACCAGCGGGAGTGCGCACCACTACACATAGTTTTGAATAACATACTATTGCAATATACTTAATATATTATCCTTCCCTAAAGTAATGAATATCTGTTGCTCAAATGGAGAAGTGTATGCATAAATCACACAAAAGAGTATTGCACATTTTTGCAATATCAACATTGCACTTGCCATGATTGCGTCATTTTTTCAATATATCATGTAGCTCTATTCTCTATTAGGCATAATCATAATCACCAGGTACCAGTTTAGTTGTCTGTTATATTGATATGTGTAAGAATAAGTATCGTGCAGGTACAAAATAAATAAAATCTTTAAAAGTGAAAGGGCGACTGGGCCTCCTATTGACTTGTGGGTAATTTGAGGTCATTGATCGTGATCCTGAGGTTCTTTATTTTCACACATACCGTATGACCTCTCCTGTCCTAGAATGTAGCCTCCGCCCTGGACACACAGTCACCAAATGCACACACGTATTCCACCCCAGACGGACCGGGTTGCCAGAGCTACACACAAACTCCCACCCATTAGCAGCAGGATTCCAGGATAACCATGGCAACCAGTCTCTCACCCCCGGGGAGACGAGCAGCCGAACTGAAAGGCTCCATTCAATTTCCACATCCCAGTACAGCACACATGAAATGACACACACGGACGGACACACTAACAATACACACACACACACACACTCAGGGAGACGGCCAACGCAACCCACTTGCTCTAACAGCCTCGCAGTCACTCCAGCCCTGCCTGCTGCCTCCCTCCGCTGGGGTGAGTGGGAGCTTGTTAGAGAGACTGCACTACATCCTCACCCACGGCCCTCGGCTCTACAAGCGAAACAATAATTACACCTTGCATTCATTGGAATTAGACATTGGTGTTTTCTCCTTACTACCTTTCAAATTCCATTTAAATACTAGAAAAATACAAGTCTTGCTGCAAAATACTGTTTTTTATACTAAAAACTGTATTTTAAATTGAAAAATAGTATTACTTTTTATGGGACCATAACGTTTATACAAGATCACTGCATCGCATCCAAAGTAACATTTTGGGTGGTTTATGTGATTTTTTTTGTACTTATACTTGCTTCAATTAGTATCTTTTGCATCTATTTCAATATTAGTTTTAGTATCAATTAATATCTGATTTTCTACTGCAGAAATGCGTTGATATATGCTTTTGTGCCTTCATCTAAATTTAAGTTTTATTGTAGGGATATCCACTTGCAATTATTCAAAATAAAAAAAAAACAAAAAACATTGCGATTCAAGTTGCAATTTCTGTTATGAAGCTCTGGGATAACGATCAAAGTGCACCAGGGGAATTCCATTTTGAGAGAAAACTGTAACCTGGAAATAATGTGAACTTGCATCAAGTTCAATTGACAAGCAAGTTCTCACTTTAAAAAGTTGATTAACCAACGAGACTGTCCTAGCTCTACCTTCAGGCAGAAGATACTTAATTTATTTTTTGTATTCTTACTTTCTTTTCAATTCATATTCCTTTGTTTATCCAAATCCAATCTAGACAGTTAGGTCATAACTCATTCTGTTTCCACAGAACGTCATCATGACGTATAGGTCCACCGCCCCTCCACACCACCAGCCACCACCGCAGCATCCACCTCCCAAGACACAAGATCAGCCTAAGAGACAGCACCTATTCATAAAGAGGTAGATATCATTTGAAATGACAAAATCACATACTGTGTCTTTAAAATCCTGCCCTAATTGAGACTAAGTTGGATAAGACTGGATTTTAACTGTCAAAACGCACCCAAGAGAAATACTGTTTGTGAAATTTTAAGTGATCCTTTTATTTACAGCATAAGTATGTTTCAAGCTCCATATTTATATAAATTGCAAGACTATAATCTAATCTAAATAATTGCAGTCTTGCATCGACAACAATTGCGATATTGATTCCATTGCGATAATACTCCTATATTGTAAGAGAAAACGGCAAGCACATTCTTGTCCATGGTGTTAAATCGTTTGGAGGACTCGATTTGACACCTTCTCACTGTGGTAAGGTTTGACAGATATTATGTAAGCTACAGCAAGGTAAGAGACAATGTTGGATGGTGTACAGTATGACGAGACACAGGAAGAGCTCTTGCAGGATCTGTTCTGGGGCTAATAATAAGGACGTAGTTATGATCGCAGCTGAAACTCCAATCCCACTTGAGCAACACCGCACACCAGTTTCTGCCCGGCTTTTCAGTCTGGAGCAGAATATACTCACCGGGTTGTGGCAAGAGCAGAAAGAAAAGGTTAATGATGCACAGTGGGAACCTTAACGCACACTAACATCGGTATACAAGGAAAAAGGAAAGCCAGAAGGATGTAGGTATATGAGGTGTGATTTAAATGACTAGCGCTTGCAGTTCTGAAGGCAGGCACTCGTTTTAGAAACCCACACAGGCCATTAGACGTGAGCACAGCCTGAATCAATTTGAAATTATCTATTCAACATTATCTTCTTGAGTGGCAAGAATACAGCACTCAGCCGCTACCCAACAATGTTGTTCCTGTTGTTACCTTGGAGACGGGATGTGAAGATGTGGAGGGGTGGAGCAGGCAGGACAGGTGAATAAAGGGAGACAGAGGAGTAGATAATCCATAAGAGAGGAAAGCAGTGAGTGGTTTAAATGTATACACTGTAGGGAAGGAAAATGTACACATCGCTGATTACTTATCGGGTGTGTTGGAGGAGAAGCATGTACTGCATTTTATATCTAGTTTTACAGTGCATACAGTTGAATCACAAGAATTAGTCCTGAGATTTTTATTTTGCAAGAAAGACGGTGTTGGAGAATAATTATTTTGATTCAAATGTACACACTGTGAAACTGACATATAAGTAGAAAATGCGTCAATCTCATTGTATTTTTCTTGATTAAACAAGATTTGCCAATGGGACCAAAGAAAACAAACTTATTCTCTATCCATGCCAAATGTGACATGTAAATTTCTCCTATGTGAGATAAAATAAAGCACATCTTATCTTATTCCAAAGGTGGTAGCGTTGAGATAAGTGAGAATTTTGCTTTTCTCCAAAAAAAATAAGGCTATTTTTGATTGTCTCATCTTGTTTAAAGGCAGACATAATGTACATAAATACTCCAGATAAATATTTTCTAATTCATGCCATTTTGACTTACTTAGCTTTTACAAGATTCCTTAGATCAGTGCTTCTCCAAGGTGTGGACGGGAACCTACAGAGGGACCACGAGACAGTAAGCTTGGTGTACCTGAGAGGCCTTTTGGATAAAGTCTCTCTATTATTTGTACAAACCCAAATCATGAATGTGAATTTATGACAAGCAGCATGCTAATGAATCAAAAAAACAATCCTACTGTCAGGGTTGTGTTTGTGTGTGCTCTCCCTCCTCCCCTCTGTGTTCCTGGAGCTGGGCTGAGTGTCTGCAGTCCTGGTCCTGCCCCTGGCTCAGCCCTCAACACCTGCAGCTCATCATCATCTGTTAAAAGCCTGGTTCACCCTTCACCATGTGCCAGATTGTCAGTAAACTTACAAGGTATTACTTCTTGGTCTTTTGCTGTATCTCTTGAGATCCTCGTTGATTTGTTTTTCATCCCTTTGACCCAGGTTCATTTTTTGGTCCAGACCTAGTCATCCTCCTGTTTTTTGTTTCTGCTTCAGCCTCCAGCCCTGCTCAGTCCTGCCCAGCCACCACTGCTACCTGTTTGCACCTATTTTTGTAATAAAACTTGTAATCATTGTCTGCACGTTTGATTCGCCAGTCATTACAACACCTACAGTACTATGGATATTGCATTTGTTGGAACTTTAAATAAGTACTTCTTTACATTTTTTTATTTTGCAAATCTATGAGTTGATTTCATGCATCATTTTTTAGAATCATGCCTTGAATTTATGGAACCATTGTAATCACACTTTAAGAATTAAAAAAATAAATTACATTCATTTTTTGTGAATCCTGTGAAGGCTTTTCACTGTCAATAAATCAAAGAAACTGAGAAACAACCACCAATTTCAATTATTATTATTATGCTTTTATATCTATATATGTGATCTTTTTTTTTATTTGAACATTTGTGGGAAATAATATGCGTTGATGTTGGATTTACAATACATAAAATGCATACAAAAATGCGTTGTGATTAACATAATAGACCATCAGAGTATTTTGTGTATAAACAGATACATTAGCTCAATATTAACAAACATATATTTGACTATTCTTTTTGTAGGTGGATTTCTGAGTCACTGTCTGTCTGACCACCCCCTCCTTAGTCCTGCCAGACCTCTTCCTCATGTCTCTCACTGCTCACTGAGCGTTCGTCTCATCATTCCCTGGATAATTTGAGCAGGATAATTTGATTAGAACATGTATCGGAGCAGACGTCTGTGATCACAGCTGCCACCTGGGACTCAGGACAATACCCTGCCTGACAGGAGCTGAGGGTAAATCTTCAGACTTGTTACTTTTGGGCGGTGGGATGAGGTGGCACCTCTAAACCAAACGGAATGGCAAGGTTAGACATGTTTGATTGGAGAATTAAAATAGTGTGTGGGTAGGGTCATATGAATGGCTTTTTTAATACTGAGGTCCAAGGTAATAAAGTTTACTGTAGATTTGAATAACAAGGACAATTGGTAACTTTTAGACTATTACCTGTGAGAGTGTCTTGGTGTCCTCTGTGGAACAAAAAATAGGCAAATTGTTTTCTTGATGTCCTTAAGCAGTAAAAGTACAAAAGTCAAACTTATCCTCAACAGTCAAAAGCTGATTGAAAACGTTCCAAAAAGTATTATTTCTGTTGAAAACATGACAGTGCATAAGTGTAGAAGCCAACAATGACCAGCAATTACCAATCCTTTAAAAGATTCATCCACTTTCACAAATAAGATAAACCATGAACCGCAAATTCACTTCA
The DNA here is from genome assembly GCA_964034765.1 of Knipowitschia caucasica. NCBI lineage: Eukaryota > Metazoa > Chordata > Actinopteri > Gobiiformes > Gobiidae > Knipowitschia > Knipowitschia caucasica. Next base: position 26,356,363 of record OZ035837.1, on the reverse strand, counting down.
CTGCAAAAAAGTCTTGGGTCTGAAGTCTGCTCAGCATAGGCCTTTCTGACTGTGGTTTGCATGTTCTCCCCGTGTCAGTGTAAGTTATCTCCAAGTGCCCCGGTAAAAAACTTGTGCAATGGCCCCTGTCACATCCCTGGAGACTCCTGTTGCTGGAGACTAATGGGGGTCATAAATAAATAAAACTATAAAATCTATGTGAAATGGCCGGGGTACGGACCTGTGTGGGTATAGTGTCTCTGCAGACCTCTTGAGGCTGCACACATAGATGAACGTGCACTGGCTCTCAGGTAAGTCGGGTGATACTCAGCAGCAGCTTGTTGGCGCCTGAGGGTACAATGGGTTATGTCTCTACAGCTCGGGGCCAAAGTCGTGGAGGCAGGAGAGAGATGGCAACTGCACATGGTGTGGCTCTTGTCAAACAACCAGATGAAGAGTTTAGACATGACCGACACGCCATTAATCACAAGAATCTCTGGTGGATCTGCTTGCTCTCACCGAAACAATCCAAAGGGCTAGACCACTGCAGAATAGTCGTGGGAATGTGCATAGAGTGTCTGTGTGTTTAATGCGACACCCGGTCTGCCTCTTCATTATTGTCCTGCTCCGTCTGTCGTCCTGGCTCTTACTGGATAGCACCAGGCCCTCTGGCAGATTCCTCCATGACAGGTACAGAGATAGAAAAGCTCTCCGTAGGAAGCAAATCTGTCACTGTGCTAACTAAAACATGTCAGTGGTAGGTAAGGCCGCGTGGAGTGCAGTCGAGTACAGAACCAATTGGAAACCAAGGCTGCATATGACCAATACTTTAATTTACAGCTTTATAGAAGGAAATCAAAAGGCATTGTTATAGTCTTGCATGGGAGTGAACAAGAATTAAGACATGTGTGTATGCGTTAGAAGGACCTCAGGGAAACTGCATATCCTCTCTGGACTATGAGGCACACCTGAGTCTCCCAGCTGTCCCACTTTCAGATCCACACACCCTACTCCTTGTTTATCTATGTTACTGTTGGAAGTTGTAAGGATGTGATAAAGGAATTTGGGGTTTTGCACTATTTGCTCAAATCAATTTAAATAAATAATAGCTGAAATATTTTGTATATATATACACTTTTTACACTTCAAGCCTTTATAATCCAGTGCAGTTTTCTGGAATATTTTGGTTTTGTCATTTGCATAAAGTTTCAATAGCATCATTTGTCAAAGTATCTTTTGAGCAATATATTGTGCAAAACAAACGGTGCCTGATTTTATAACCAGAAATGATGAAACAATGTAATAGAATTGTGTGCATATAATGTTGGCCTCACACATCTTTATATCAGTTTTTCAGACAAGAAACTGAAACAGAGGACCACCCTCACTCAGCCAATCAACTCAAGTATGCAAAAGATATATTTTCTAACAAGGTCAAAGAAGACAGAAGGTTGTCCTATTTGTTCTCAGCATTTAACTTTGGCAAAACTATTTCTGTTGAGACAAAAGACATGTAGGATTTATGAACAAAACATAAAGTTATGTACTCCAGCTTTATTGAATGTGCTGTCACAGACAGTATATATAGAAACGTGAAGCTCTGTCCAGGAGGTTGTATCAGAGTGTCTCTACAAAAACAGCTAAGACTCCACCACAAGCACAGCAGTATGAAATTCCATATAAGGCAGGGGACTGTCTCCAACCTCCTCCTTCACTCCAGCGCCCCTCTGCCCCACACTTCTCCTGTTGCAGCCAGCTCTCTCAAAACTGAATCTACACTGAAGACACAAGTTTATCTTAGAATTCTTTGACAATAATCAAGAATTATTCTAAATGTGAAAATAAAAAAATGATTCTTATACATATATTTTTTTAAGCACAGACTTGTGAGCCACAAATGTTGATGCTTATCATTACAATAAAATCAAATGTATTACTTGAAGTTAGAAAAACACATACTATGTATTGTATGAATAAAGCTGTCAAAACCAATTCAGCAAACTGGAGCCATTCCTTTGGTCTGAAATGATGACAAAAGTGGGCTGTCCCATCTATTCCCATAGTATAATTCACGTAATTCAGAACAAAACAATGTGTGTAATATCAGCAAAATGGTGCGTCAGTGTTGCAGCAAGGGTGAGGCGCATATGTATTGAAAACAATTGATCCTTGTTATTCCGATGGGAGAAGATGAGGAGACCCAGAGAGGATGGAGATAGGATAGGAGAGTGATGAGAGAAAACACAAACAGCTCTGATAAGACTCCAGGGCAGAGGATGTGTAATTCCCAGCGACGGTCCCAGTGGAATCCCCAGTGTCCCGCTCCTGCCTCTGCTGCAGGATGCGTCCTCGTGTGGGAATACTGTGGGAATACGCCCGGAATGTGACTCCTTTTGTGTAGTGTATTGGGACTGTGGCTGTCACTTGTGGGGGGGTTACAGGGTGAGACAAGGGCCGCATCAGATGTATTACTAAACACGGATTAAAGCTGAGGTATCTAACTTACGTTTCAGAAATAATGTTGAACAATCAAAACAATATGCAGTCTTTATCATTAGAAAAAAGTCAACAATTTCCTGTAAGCCACTAGTTGACACTTTGGGCGGAGAACTGATTGGCTGAATGAGGGTGGTTCTTTGTCACTTTTCAGTCTGATAAAGTCAGTCTAAAGCAGTGACAGGGACCAAGAAAATACATGTTTACACTTTAGTGATGTATCCAAACCGTTTTGAGAGCTGGGTTACTTTGATGATTATATTTTTTTTCCTAGTTCTATTTTTGTGGTATGAAAGTTAGATACCTCAGCTTTTAACTCTGAAAAGAACCTGGATTAAATGAGGACTGGAACTGCATAAACCATGGGCACGTTCACACTTGATACGGCTCACTTTAACTGCACCAACTCTGGTTCACTTCGGGCAAAAATGCTTTATTTGTGGATAAACTAAATGGAAACAGTGTCAAACAGTGAAACAGATCTATGAAGCTTTTCCCCCAAATGAACCAGACCAACAAGTGTGCACATTACGTACTTGTCCTCACACATTGTCCTTCCAACTATCACTTAAAAACAATGATTCATATTGTGAACTGCATCACTGCAATTACAACATGCAAAGCCCTACCTCTTGATTAACATATCCATTTGCAAGAGCCTGCTAAAATGTTCCACATGAGTCATTTATAGCAAAAAAGAAAAAAACAAAGCAAGATTGTTTATGTAAAAAGACCAACGTCATTCAAACTCTGGCCTCTTACGTAGAACAACCACGGCTTCGGCTGGAGGCTACACCCCACACTTACGGCACTGTACCTTTTACAGCAGAAGATGACCATGATTTCTTTATGAGAGCTCTCAGCAGACAGGGAGGCACGGACAGGACAAAGTGAGGTTTATTGAACCAAGACAGCTTCAGTGATTTAAAAAATGATCATTTTCAATCAAAGCAAAATTTGGATAACCATCACTTATAATGAAATGGCATTGAAATATTGAAACAAAAGACAATATAACGCGTTAAACATTGGAAGAAGTACAAAATAACAATACTTTGAAACCATTACCCCAATAACACATGTGATCAATATGCTTTTTTGTGGATTCATTTGAATACTTTTTGAGTTCTTTGGTTGTAAGTTTACACATATTAATATTTCTACAAATGAAATATTGAAACTGTGCATGTCTGTCAGTCCTTTGACACATTGGCAAGTGCTAAGAGACACACATCTACAGAGGTTCAGAGGAAACCCGCTCCCTGTATTATTAATGAGAAGTTTAGTGCATAGATTTGCCATGTCAACTCAATTACCAGAAGAACCTATCACTTTGACAGCAAACGTCAGGCTATACACACTCTAAATAGACTGTAGCCAAATAAGAGGGTACAGTGCATGTCCAAGTATACTGCGATGACAAATAATGCCAGTGCAAACAGTTGTCAAGGACTGACAGACACTGAGTGCTTTTCTATGACAGTTTTCACGTAGTTTTATTTTCTGGCTGAAGTCAGACAGACGCAACTATAACATAAAATGCATTCAGGGCCAAGCTTGAAACTGCCATGATGCTTTGATAAAGGGGAAAATATATCACAAAATGTTATATGTTTTTTCTAGTGTCGTTATAAAATCAGTAACTTCTTGTGTGTTTCAAAGGAATCTGTAAAACCTAAAAAAAATTAACCACAGTATTATCAGAGGGAGTTTGGGACACATTACCAAAAGTGATTGAAGATATGCATTGTCTTGAAATTCAGCTAGCAGTACAAAATCCACTAGTATCTGTATTATATTGTCCATGTTGTCAGAAGTCACAGTACAATGTTACATTCATTTCACCTTCAAACTTGTGTATGAACTCTACAGCAATGCTTCCTGGGTAGTGTGAACTTTGCCTTTGTCTGAACATAAAGCTAGAACCGGGCGACACAGCGGTCAGTCACACAGGAAACTGAGACTGCAGACAATCTCACATCCTGCCCAAGCGCTGGACCAAACACTTCCTCCTTTTTGAGCAGCACGTACAATCGTGTGTACAGTGGCAGTGGTAGAGCGCTACAAGATGACAAAACGTGGGCGGAAATTGACAAAAAGCTTGGATAAACAACAAATGTGAAATATTTCAAGTGCAAAAATAAAGCAAGTTCTTCGATTGGAGCAGTCACAGTCAAAGTCACAGAAACATGTTGACGTTATGGCAGGAGATTGATCTTGTAGTCTACAAGGTTACTTCTGTTCATTGCTTTGTAGAGCTACTAATTATAAAGGCAGTGTTGTTTTCAAGCCTCAGTGACTTGAAATTCCCTGGTTCTTTTTGAGAACATGTGTTGTGATTGTAACTTCTTATGTTGACTTTTACAATTAAAGCTTACAGTCTGGATGCCTCACTGTTCGGGCATCATGGGAAAGCTCGAACAGCACTTAAACAGCTGTATAAAAGAAAAATCCAGCAGTCTTTTTAAACACAATTGTCCACTTCTTTTGGTGCATCTGCCTCATGGCTGTCATCATGGGTTCTTGGCTGCAGTTTTGGCTTTCCCATTTGGTCCTGTTTTGATCTGGGTCATCTCAACATCTGTCAGGGCGTCGAGGGGAAGGCACGAGCGCATGCGTTCAATGGTCTTCTGGTAGGCTGCCCTCTCCTGCTCTAGAGAGCGAATCATGTGCTTCATTTTACTCTCTCGAGAAAGGAAGCTATCCACACTGGCCTCCAGGGACTGGATCTTCTGACGGGCCGCCTGCTCAAACAACTACAATTAGGTGGAAGACAAGAGGTGTTCTAATCTAGCCCATTTGACAGGAACTAAATACAACCATTTTAGTACATCATGTAAGTTTATCTGAGAATAATTCGTCAATATCAATCTTTTAGAAAAGTAGATGATGTAGTAGTTTATGTGTATTAATTACCTTAACAAGAGCCTTTATAAAGGCTTAAAGCTGGGGTAACAAATGTGAATTTCTCATGCACAATACATGTTGTTTGTTCCAACAGAAAGTAACATCTTATGGACAAATCAGAGCCCGACATGGTCTTTATCCTTTTAGAAAAAATAGTTTAGTTTAGTAAAGGACTAAAGTTTAAGGACTTTAGTCCTTATTCAACGCTTTAGACTGAGTGTAGGTTTAGTTCTGCTTTTTCTGAAGCTGAACTAAATAAGCAATAGACGCCAAAAATGAAAACAAGTGATAGTTCACGCTTAATACAGTTTAGTTCTATGTATTGTTAAATCCTTTCATTTTTTGTAGTTTGATTAGATACCCCAGCTTTATTGTGTGCAAAAATGATAAATTTGAGTTGGCATTAAATAAATACACATTAAGGGAATTGATCGTGCTAATTGAGACTAATACAATGCCACGAGGGATGGTGTTTTGTGGCTTGTAATTTGGTGCCATCTATTGGTGAGGTGGGTGCAACACTAAAAACACACAAACAGTGCCTGCAGCTTTGTTCTCACCTGTAGTTTCTCAAGTAAATCCATATTTTGTTTCTTTAGCTGTGCGTTGGTTTTCTCTAGTTTATCGAGGCGATCCGAGTCATCAGGAGGTGGCCCTGTATCCAACATCTCATCCTGCAGAACGTGGTACTCCACTTCATACGCGTGCAGCTGTTTGGAGATATCCATGTCCATCACCTAAAACAAGAAAAAAATTAAATTCATTCATATATTGTGCTATTTGATTGAAGATAATTATAAAAACAAGGTATAAATATTGGGGGGAAAAAGAAAATCTCACAAATCCCAACCAGAGAAGTAAAAAAAATCTGGCTTGAATCTGGCTGTTTATCTCACAAAAGAAACTTCATAATTGTATGGACATGGCATCAATAATGGCAAGGTATTGGTGCTTTTTGCAAAACATAATTTTGTACAAATGATATCGACTTAAATCATGGCTGCAGTTATTATACTTTATTATAGACCATAATAAAAATGCCTTAATTTATATAAGCGAATTGACTCCCTATATTAGTGTAGATATGTCAGTGTTACATTACAAGTTTCTTAAGTGAATATTAGTAATATGTAATACTATAGCACAAGTCTATACATAAAACTGTGTAAATCTATAGCTACTATACCTTTGCTATGGTCTGCTCCATCTGGGCCTGGTTGAGTGAGGGAAGTGTAGTTTTCAGATAGTCCACTATGCTTTCAAAGTTGTCACACTTGATTATCTCGCTTTCGTGGCTACTGAGAAGGCACAGGGCCACTTTGAAGATCACCTCAGTTCCTTGGGCAAAGACAAAATCTAGAAAATAAACATACAATCAGTAATTTGATATATACGTTTATTTTCCAACATGCGATTTTTGAATGTCTAACAATACATACCAAATAGGCGAGAAACAAAACCAAGAGGGAACTGGGAGGCGAACAGTGTCAGGAACCAGGGAGCAGCGTAGAGGCTGGGGCAGATCTCGTGTTCCTCAAAGTGATTGTACAGGCCGCGGTGATAATCATGGAGCAGTCTGGAGAGCTGGTACATTTGAATCTGCAAAAACAAGCATACAAGTGAAAACAAGTGAGCATGCAAGAATAACATAGGACAATACACACAATTAAACTCGATAGGCTGGCACAGCAAGATTTACCAGGTAAGTGCACCTATAACCCAAGGCGTTAAGCAATACTAAATAATAACATAATTTTAAGAAAGTTACTATAACAAGTCATTTAGGCAGATTGGTGATAAACCTGAAATGATTCACACAAGAAAGCAAGAAATAATACTAACGAGAAGTTACTTTTTAATGTATTCTAAAGTAAAAATCCATGGTACAATACTTCTCTGTGTCGCTGCTGCTGCTGCTGCCGCTGCTGTCGTTTTCAGTAAAAGGGAAGTGTTGTGTAGACAACCTCATTAAACATTACCACACCTTCCAGCACATAAACTATTCTTTAACTGGGGTTAACAGAGCATGAAGCAGGTGTGGCATTGTGTATGTGGTGTACATGACTTCTGCGTGTGATAGTGTGGTTAAAGTATACTGATACAAGAACTAGTCTTATGTCATCTAAAAACATGTTTGAGTTAGTTGCATTCCTAATGAATTAAAATAACAAGCAAATTACTTGATAGCCTAATAGTTTAACTTAATTTTCTCATGATTTCTTTGAAGAATTGGAAGATTTGAAAGAAAGTCTGCATGCACCAACTCGTCTCGTGTCATCGTCAGAGCTGCATGTTTAAAGATTTACCTTCCTGGGGAAAAGTAACAGCCTGGTCATTCTTTATACTCTTCTGTTAAAGTAAAGTGAATCCAAATTGTACTTCGGACCAAAAAAATCATGATGTCTGTCTGCACACGCACCTGTAGAGAGATCATGTCCGGTCTGTACTGACGGCGGATTCCCAAGTCGTACATGAGGAACTTGAGCATGTCAAAGGCCTGTTCCTCACTCATGTGCAACAGTAACACTCCGGCCACAAAACTGATGCCCTGGCAATAGCCCACCTGAAATAATACACAACATGATTTAGCACCATGGCTGTGAGTTATGACTGTGCAGCACCGCACCTCTGTGTCCAGCAAAGAGTAGGCCTTCAGGAGGTTGTAGAGAGAGAGCTGTCCAGCCCCAAGTTGAGCCGAGAAGTACTGGTGTGTAGGAAAGGTCCGACCTGAAGAAGGATAAACAGGGAATGAAAGTAACTTTTTTTTTTCATTGTTTTTTTCTTTTCTTTGATAGGACAGATATTCAGAATTGATGGTAAAGGAGGTGAAACATTGACAGTTCAAACCTGACATTAATAAAAATAAGGATGTTTTCTGCACTTCAGATTTAATAGTAGGCATGCTAAAAGTATTGGCCAACAAGCCGATATTGTCCATCTATATACAGTCAATGCCCTGTACATGTGCTGTTCTTCTGTAGCAATAATGTGAAATATTTAATTGTATGGGGGGTGCGACAGTGGCTCAATTGGTAGAGCATTGGCCTTTGAGCCTGAAAGTCGTGGGCAAGACACTTAAACCAACTTTGCCTGAAGCCCCCACTGAGAGATCAAGGCTATGCTCACATCAACAGAGCAGCCATCCTCCTGTGGACTCACAGCCAGCAGGAGGATCAGTATGGGGCTGGTGAATTGGGTGCAGCTCTGCCACCCCCCTGACCCAGAAATGGATTAAGGGGAAGAAGATGGATGGATGGATGGATGTAATTGTATGCATTGTTAAATAGCCTCCACTGAAAATTCAATATATATTCTAAATTATTGTGTACTGTCCTGTACTGTATATGTAATCTTAACTCGCTACTGCAAACTGCATACTGTTTTAGTAAGAACTGTATGTAGCTACAGTTTTGAAAGATTAAAGATATTCTCTAAGTGCTCCTTATTCCAACTGTTCCTTATTCCTCCTACGCTGCGACACTGACATTTCCCCACTGTATGATGAATAAAGGTTTTTTTCTTCTTTTGATGGAACCACTTTGATTATGACAACCATGATTCCAGGGCCATGTGCTCACCCAGATCCACTAGAATGGCGTGCTGCTGCGCTGTGAGCTGCTTCAGGAGATCTCTATAGAGGATGTCAGGGGCTTGTTGTCGATGGGGAAGTCTGTGTCGGAGTCGGTGCTGATGAGAGAGGAGCAGCCACACCTCTCCACGCCGGCTCTTTGAAACACCTACTCTCAAACACAAAACAAAGTTAACACCCGCTCGCGACAAACGTACAAGCATCAGTCCTGCGCTTGACCTTGGCAGACCGCACGGTAAATCTCCTCTTTGTCTTGCGGGACCGTGGTTCTGCCTGGAGCGGACAGTTTCTTCTCCCACAATCCTTGAGCGTCCCTGAAGCACTGACCCACCTCTTCGTAGTCGAGTTTCATCTTACGGATGTGCAGCTCATCACGGCTCGCTGCAAGAGATTATAGCTTTACCAATGGCCCACATTAAAGCTGGGGTACCCAACTTATTCTTCCCCTAAAGAATACATTTGATTTTCACGACAGAAAGGGTCATGTAAAAGTAAAACGGGATAAAAATCAAACCTCTTAATAGAAAAAACTTGCACTTGCACATGTTTAGTGAGAGGATGTGTGAGTTTGTGTGAGAGAGAGATTAACTGTGTGTGTGTGTGTGTGTGTGTAGGAAGGGGCTGTGTGCTTTGTGTGTATATGTGTGTCTGTATAAATGAGCGATACAAATGTGAGGTTTTAACAAATTGTGCATGTGAAGACTTGATCTTTTATGTATTTTGGCCAATGCAAACTGTATATCCATGTAAATTTGTTATTTTAATGTTGTATCGTAACATCAGCCTGCCCAGGGACTTGAGCTAAAACCATGGATCTATAATAATGGGCTAGAATCTGGTACAATGCATCTCTCCCTTTGAGGTTAATGTGTTTTGTACACTGTCCCTATCACTTTAAATAAATAAACTAAACTAAACTAAAACATGTTATCCTTTGTATATTTGCAAGAAAGAACCCTTTGAGTCAATATTTGATGCTTTGGGCTGAGTAAGGGTGGTCTTTTTTAACTTTTCTGTCTGAAAAAGCTGTGAAAAATTGTGATAGAACGAGCTTTATATTTGCATACTCCATCTTTAACAAACTTGTATTTCCTGTGTTGTGGTGGGTGTAATCGGTCAATTCGAGAGTGAAGTGAAAGTGAGACGGAAATCCCTTTGATAGTATCACAAATGTCACCCTAAAAGCATCAACAAAAGAACAACACCAATACAGGAGAGTCAGGAAACATTCAGAGATTATTAGAGTGAATTAAGAGTCCAGAGGTTAAATGATTGATTGGATTGTGTACAGATAAAACCAAATAGTACGATTCATGCAAAACATCAGCTCTGAACAGTGATCATGCTTACCATCTATTGAAAACAGAGCAGGAGTGGTGTCAGAGTAGCAAAAGAGAAAACAGATACGTTGTTAAACATATACTTTGATTCATCGATGTAATAATGTATTAGGGCATTGTCAGACTTTCCTAATCTCAGAGCATTTCTTTGTTTTGTCGTTTTATATTAGCAATAAGCTGTCAACAAACACAGTGATACCTGCAATAACATGATTCATATAAAAGTTCAGTGCAGGATTTACACATGGATTTGCTTTTCCACTCCTCCTCCTTTGTTCCAAGTTCCTGTTTTTGAGGAAAGCTGTATAACAATGGCCACTGAGATAAAACACAGTTTTGCTGGCTGGTCTGATTCTAATTTTAGTGATGTGGAGCTGGTTTAATCCGGGTCTGTTCTTGGTTTATTCCAAAAATATATGGACATGGATCACTGTGTGAGCTATAATGGAATACTTTAAAATGGCTGCTTATTGGAGACTTGTTCGGCTCAGAAGGAAAACACACATTTGTCTTTTTTGGTAAAGCCCTAAATTACAACAAGGATGCCGAAATGAGTTGCTGCTTAATAAATTGATAATTATTTTAGAATTATATCAAGCTGTATGTCAAAGTGTGAACTGACCCTAGATCTGCAAAGCTGTATTCCAACATCAAAGTTATACTGGTTATACTGTATTGTGTGGGGAGGCTGTGGATGATGATAATAATAATAATAATAATATAAAAATACATCAAACTTATATAGTGCCTTTTTGGACACTCAAAGATGCTTTACAAAACATAAGCCATGTTAAATACAATTGTTGGTTCTAACTGGGGCAGACAGATAAAGTTCTATACAAAAACGTGAGCATTTAAAAGCCCGAAATTAGTGTCCATATCTTTGCACACAACGCAACCCTTTGTTCTCGACAACGTGACAGATGTACCGATAAAAAACTGGGCACAACAAACAGCAGAAAATATCTTGATCTAAGTGCGGATCATGTGACTCCAATGTTCCACTCGGTCAGCCCTCAAACTCACCCTCGAGCCGCTGATTTTCCTTCTCCATTCGCAGCAGCAGGATCTGTTGGTGAATGGCAGTTTTCCAGAGAATCCTGTAGTCGGCCCCCGTCCTCTTGGGCCTCTCCCCAGGTGCGTGGTGTCTGCTTACGGGCACCAGGCGGCCGAGTGGGTCTGGACCAGAGACCAGAGCACAGGGGGATAGAGGCAGCAGCTCAGAGGAGTCAGAGTCTGGGAATCAACACGAACAAGAGCAACATTATATACAACAACATTTTGGATTTTATGTATGTTCTGCTACTCAAAACATTTTTTAAAAGATGACAAATAGATGATAAACACCAAATAAAACGTCAAAATTATAAGCAACAAAGACTTGGCAGGTGTCACTTTACATATAATGAGTCTATATCATGTATTGGTTTCACATTTTAGGTTAATTACATATATAAATGTTAATAATATAGTTTCACCTGTGTATAGGGTGCTCTAATGAATGCAGAAGGATAATTGTGTGCTTTGGCGAACCTGGGTGCTCCATAGACACCGTTGGCTTGTTCATAGGAGACGCGACTCTCATGAAGATCTTCTGTCTCCAGGACACACGGCGTGGGGTCAGCGGCAACGCACTCAGGGAGTCTGTGCTGCAGACAGACAGTGTCCTCTTCCTGCCTTCACCATTGCTAAGAGACAAGAGCGTCATGTCACGGATACTCAGTGAAAGACACAGGTGTCAACTTGCAGCATCATTTAAGATATTTCACATAAACTGTAACATGTTGAAAGAAAACATAATGAGTATGCATAAAATGTATTGAAATGATTCATTATTGTATTTTTCAGTTATTCTTAGAAATATCAGCCACAAAGCAGGTATGTAGTTGTGTAGAGCATCCATGCATTTTCAGATAGAAGCCAGATAACAATGAGGAAAACAATCCTTATTTGTTACAAACTATTATCCTGGTCGTTGCCAAACTAAATAGTAATTATTATTTACAGGAGGAAAGTATATTCCTCAACAGCATTCATTGTCAATTTGTCAAGATAAATTTGGCAACCTTCCCTTACATAATAAAACATGAACAAATGAAAAATAAGTTTTAACAGAAACACCATTTGTAAATATGATGAATTGTAACATCTCAGTTCTAAAACTTCTATAAATGCAACTGTCCAAATGAATTGGATATCCATCAGAAGAAAACATCTTGTGGAAGTGACATTTTACAGAGGTCTGCACAGCTGAGGCTCATTCATAATGGAAATATTAACCTTTACTTTCTGCCACTCAGGCTCAACAGCTCTGTGCTGTATGAACAGCTGTAGAAAATCCAGACGCCTTGAATATAGCACTAAAGATAACTGTGGAGAAAATGAGTATCTCCCTGAATCAATGACAGAAAAGCTACAAATGATGTTAGTTAGTCATGCATATAACATGCTGCTGTTACACAGAAGAAAGAGAATGTTAGCCACAGGCGAACAGGTCCAGCAGCTTTATATCGAGATTGTATTTCACAGCCATAGAAGGAGACAATGTACAGACATCATTTAGCTGCATGTTACACAATTTAGAAAGCCAGCACATATGGGGCTTCTGCTTCCCAGCGTAGAAATGTAACACCCTCCCAGCCATGTCATCCCAGTGACAGAGGCTGGTAGTGTTGGGGCTGTGCACAGGGGGCATGAGGACCCCCTCTCACCTCTTGTTGCTCCCACTGTCTGCCAGAGAGCTGAGGGAGCTCAGGGAGCCCAGGGAGCCAAGGGAGCCCAGGGAGCCAAGGGAGCCCAGGGAGCCCTGGTAAATACTTTTCAGGAAAGTAGGGGCGGAGAAGGGAGAGGTGAGGCTGAAGGTAGAGTCACTCTCCGAAACACTGCGTGTTCTCGAGACGGCCACCACACTGTAGTGACCAAACATGGAATGCCCAAAAATAAAAACAAACATTACACAAAGAAAGCATGGAAACAAGGACGATCTGTCACGTACAGGGAACATGTGATGGCACTGTGTTGTTTGGATAGTTGGGTGGGAGTTCATACACTGTTCAAATGTTCTGCACATCAAACATAATCAAACTATTATAGTTCACGAATAAAGCCATGTTAGCTTTAGCCAGGTGTTCATCCAAACCACAAACTGTGCTTGCAAAGCATCCACTGTTAGCTCAGTGCCACAGCCTCCTGTTAGGTCCGAGAGCATACAGTACCTGGTCTGGAGCAGCTCGGGGTTCATAGACTGCTGTCTGCGTAGAGGAGGGTGTTTCTGGCCGGTGGGGTGGCTCTCAAAGGAAATGCGTTTCTTCACAGGTGGATGGCTGAAGGTGTGAGCGCGCCGACGGAACTGGGGGCCTGCCTCTGGGTCGTCATCCAGAAAGTGAGGAGGAGAACCAGGAGGTGTGTGGTCTGGGGAGTCCTCATCCTGCTGATAACAGAATATTGTGGTTGTTATTCGAATAATTAGATCTGACAAATATTAAAATGAAATTTTATATTTTTCATCTGATTTGATTGTAATTGTCTGACTGTCTGACTTGAAGTGCTATCAGTCACACCAGAAATAGACAGTAATTCCAACCTAACGGCTATGCCAAACCCAAAGCCAAATAAAACAGCAGCTCATGTTTCAGAAATGCACTCACCTCACTCTCAACGTAGGCCACAGCCGAACCTACTACAGGCTCCCCTTTCAGTGTAGCCACTCTGCGTCATGACCCCCTCAGTACAACTCCCACATCTATTGTATTCAAATGCAGTGACTCATGGCATGGACACACTGGAGGGAAGGACTTCAGAGCTTGTCCATGTCTGTCACCTCCCTCTTTAAACACATGCTGGCTCTTCACGCACAGAAGGAGAACACAAGTTGCAAGATTCTTAAAATATGTTTACCATGTTAATTGCATTATTTGTACAAAACTGGAAAATGTGCTTTTGACATGGTGGCAAAAAAGGAAGTGTATAAAAGGCATTGCGCAGCAGTCACACAACTTCTGACTTGGATATCCTGCTTGTAGGCATAAAACATCCGTGACAATAGTAGGCAGACAACAGCACAAAATAGCCTTAGCCTTTAGCCTTACTAAAAACCTGTCTCTGCAATAGTAACTATTTTCTAGTGCTATCTACCACGGGAAAAGTGCACGCCTTATAGAGTTGATTTGCACGTCATATTACACTGCAATGTTTATAAATGATCTGACCCCCATTTACATTTTACATAACACGTTTATACAAAACATTTTTGAGTTTGTTATTTGCTCTTGAAAGGCTAAATAATGTCTTCAGACTGGTACCCTCCTTACTCCTCAGCCCACTCCAGTCCTCCCTCACTACTACACACATGTACCAGCAAATAACAAAAAATATAAGTCAACTTTATGCAACATAACACAATGTTAACATTACTAAATCTCAGACTGTCCATTGGTACGCTAGAACTTAAGTCCTTGTTCAGTATTTAGTGTTAAAACAACCATAAACAGAGCAACCAGGTGTTTTGATCTCATGTCCTGCTTTGATGCATGTGCAACTCTTCGATGATGTAGGCTGTAAATGGGTCGATGAATTGATGGATTGTGAAATACATTTTAAGGCTCAATATTTATAGTCTAGATATTTTCTTGGCAATGTTCTTTCTCCTTTATACACCTTTAAAACGGTTATCATTGTTTTTTTCGCACTCACCCTATCAAAGCTCCCAATGCTTCCTATACTTCCTAATCGGCCTCGCATCCGACTGGCACCCTGGAGAAAATCAAATCAAATCAATGAAAATACAGTTCATGTAAAGAGATGTATAGATTTACTAAAAATGTGGCTGATATAAAAGTAAATTAAATTATCAAGACAAAGCACCGAGACGCAAAAAGATGGCGGGATAATTACACTATTGACAAGTGGTGTCACCGAGGAATATAGGTTAATCCAAATCCCAGGATAAATTCAAATGTGCTTAGGGACTATACATTTTATAACTATAATTATTTTCAAATATTTAGGTTTTTCAGAAACTCTGTACCCGTGCAAATATGTTCTCCAGAGAACTGGTGAGGGAAGAGCGAGCCTTATTCTTGAGGAGATCCAGTTTGAAACGACTGCCGCTGGTTGCACCATCTCCGACTGCTGAGCTACTGGCTGAACTCTGTTCAAAACAAAAGTTAAAAGTGCAAAATACTAGCCATAACTGTAAGTTAAAGTGTAATTTTTCAATGTAATATTGAACTACCTGAGGAACATCTCCAAGGTGTGAATGAGTTTTTTGCTTTGATTCACACAGTTGTCTCAGCTGGATAATGACCAGCTCATTTTCCTCTTGGTCTGAACTTGGTTTCTGCTTCTAATGACACAAACATGCACGTGTGTGTCATAATTCTTTATATGAAATATTACAGGGAATTATAGAACAATTAATCCGAGAACTGAAAAATATTAGCACATAAAATAGACTGTTCAGATGGATGCAGTTAAAACTGGTGTAACCAACTTTGAAATCACAAAAAATAACAATGCAACCAGTTCTCCATACTGTTTGGTTCCTTGGCTAGTTTTCACATGCATTTCTGTCTGGCCTTTGTCACATCTTCACATCATCTATTTCAGTGAACAAGAGAGTTCATGTTTCTAATAAGATAAAGACAGCTGTTGTTGTATGATTTGTTCACAACTTAATCCGGACTCTCTCTGTTGGGACAATAACATGTATTCATGGAATCAAAAAAACAATTTTGGTGCGGGAGCTTTAAAACAAAATGACACACCGATGTTCCCAGTCCATTTATGAAATGTACATATTCTTGTATTCGCACATGTTGTACCTGGACTCGTTCAAAGATGTCCACCTGCTCGTTGTCATTGAGCTGGGAGAGATATTTTTGGATTGCCAGCTTTGCTCTTGGTGGGTAGAGACCTGAGGACACAAAGATGCAGTTTTATTTGTGAAAAGCATCAATACATTCATGCGTCAAAGGAAATCCTCATAAGTGCACCTTCGATCCTCTCACAGAGCTTGTGCAGGTCGTGCATGGGGCACGCTTCACACAGCTGGATCGGAGTCTTACTGCTTTGTAAGGCTGCAGCGGTACTAAAGGCCTGCTTCAGTGTCATCATCACCTCATCCACCTACACAAAGAGCCGCGAGGGAATAGAACAATATATGAAAGAACAAGATTTATGCATTATTTGTGTTCGTTTGGGCTCATTGTGATGTGGACATGGCATTTCATGTGTGAAATGATTCATGAAATGTATGCATAATAAAAAGTAACCAATAAATATGTATAATGTATAAAGAAAGATGGCAAAACCTCCATCTACTGGTAGAAGTGGAAAATACATTTGGCTTCTATTATATACGTACTCATATGTTTGAGATATGAGTACTTGGACAGAAGATACTGTACGTATTTGCGCAGATTTGTTACATAACTAACTAGGGGTGACAGTGGCTCAGTTGGTAGAGCATTGGGCCTGAAGGTCGTGGGTTTGAGCCCACCACAAGACCTACTTCACTATTCCCACTGCTGTCGTTGTGTCCTTGGGCAAGACACTTAACCCCACTTTGCCTGAAACCCCCACTGGAAGATCTCGGCTCCTGTGGACTCACCACCTGCAGGAGGATCAGTGAGGGGCTGGTGATGTTACATAACTTCCTGATAACACTGTGAATATCTACAAGTGTGTAAATTATGATGGAGCAATGTTATGGCATAACTCAAAAGAAGATTATTGTGTGTGTATTACTTTGTGTCCTTTAAATTCTAGTGTCTTTAACACTCACCAAAGAGTCAGTGGCGCACTGGAACACATAGCAGACATACTGACTAGGACCGCCTTCACATTGGTCCCGGGAAATGAAGCCAAAATGGTCAGTTTGCTTTATACCCTGCAACAAATCCAAATAAGTCTTTCATATAGGACATTCAAGACACTCTGATATGAAGGTATATGTTGTGCAGGTTTAAAATAAATAATCTAAATCTGAAATCGGTTACAGAAACTGAGACATTGGCACCAGTAGCATTACACAATCTATCCTGGCTTTCAATAGAGTATGCATTTTTAAAGAAGTATAGTTTTACAGCCTGGTTAGGTCCATGTTTAATTCAGGTTAAATACTAAGTCTGCCTGATAGTGCTATTTAGTCATAGGGACAGTCAGGTTCTAGTCAATCCTTATTTGAGATTCTAAAATGCAGTTTGAGCTCAGCATAACAGGCAGAAGATAAGATGACAGTTTCACATAAGCGCTGCAAGTGTTAATAGACCAACCTGACAGCACGATGAGATATCTTTGAAGTTCTTCTCCAGCACCACTGTCTTACTATCTGGACTTATAAGGTTTATTTCAAATCTTCCAACCTGTAAAACAAAACAAATGTTAGTTTTACAACAAATAAACAAATACATCTGACAAGTGCTGCCCTGAACCAGTTCTGCCCCGACACACGCTCAACGAAAGACAGTAACACATTTAGAATCAAGGTCAACGTGACGGAGCAAATGATTTTTTTTTTACATAATTGACTTCTCTGTGGTGTATCATATTGAGTGCTGTGCTCTAGTTGTTAAATATAGCTTTGAATGGCAGCTGGTCAGCACTGAAGCTTTTCAATGGGCCAGATCACACAATACTATTTAGAATTTGTTCTGGTAGCAGTAGCAGACACGGGGGCTGGTGGCTGTGTTGGAACAGCCAAGAGTTTGTGCATAAAAATGATTTGTAGACCCACAGATGTGCCGAGGGCTGTGGGGGAGAGTTACAGTGTGCGCAACAGCTCTGAGGCAATAACACCCAGGGCATTTTCTACAAACGAGAATCAATCACAAAATGACCTTAAAAGTTGGGCTAATGCGATCTTAAAGATGCAGTGATGATTATAGTAAAAATGTTATCACAAAATAGACATTGAACCAAAATTGACTTTAGATTTTTAATCATCCCAATTTTTCACTCATGTTTACTGTTTGCATGAAGAAATATAGTCAAAGGTAATATTTCTAAAACCTCATTGAGGCGCTTTCAGTAGATCTCCAATGCACAGTTCATGCTCAGCAGCCCAGGTATTTACAAGAACTGGAGGCTTTTTATCAAGAAGTACTGGCAACTTTACCATCAGAAAATAAAAAAGCCTCATCCATAACTATACCACAAAAGATTCCAAGCTATCAGAGATGTTAAAGGAACTATACCTGCTATTGAGAACTAGGGGATGGAAACTTCTGATGAGGGTCATTTGAGGAGTTTCTGTTGCCACTAACAATGAGTGTAAATATTTTTTTTTGGGTTATCTAAGATGTTAGCCTCGGTATGTACACTTCCAAGCATGACTGTATGTTACTGTTTCTTTTAAACGTGCATATTACCAGGTTGTTTCAAGGGGACATTCTTTTGAAAGATAAAAGGTTAAAATTCACAGCCAGAGCTTCAAACATAACTGAGCAGTGAGCCGCAGTAAACCGTTTTAATACTTCCCATAGACACAGCCTTTTTTTACCTGGAAAAGCATGGTGCGGTTTTTGTCAGCATCAGAAGGCTGAACATGGTTTGGAGCACTGGCGTGGCGGCGGCGAGTAGGTGCAAGAATGACATTATCTCCGGGTTTCTTCTGGAGGCTCCCGGCGTGGCTGCTGCAGCGAGTGCGGAACTCCTGAGGCTCCTCGAAGCCGGAGTCCTCCAGGATGCACTCCGGGAAGGCCCCGCGTAGACTGCTCTGACTGGCACTGTTGGATATGACTTTACCTTGGGCATACCACAAACATACAGATTTCTTCACTTTGAGCATTTGAGGAATTAAAGTTTTTTTCTTCACAACAAATAGTAGATTTGGTATGTTTCTGGGGAATCTCGTTAATGGAGTGCAGGCAATACTCATTTATTTTGCTACGAGTGCAATTATGCCATGCTTTAAGCCAGGGTCCCCAACATTCAAACCAGAACATTTTTACTATGTAATAAATTCTATCTCCCTTGTTCCCCTCTCTTTGTTTAAAATACAGGCATGTGAATTTGTTTTCACATGCCTGTATTTTTGGGCCTCCATAACACCTTTGGAACCTGTTTTTTAGGAAACAGCTCTCAGCCAAAAGCACACGCTCTTTCTTACAAGAGTGCAAAAGATAAAGCTGAAGACGGCATGTTGTAGTCTGATTTGTTCACAACATTTTACTTTTAAAAGACTCTTCTTGTTGGGACAAACAACATGGATTACTTATGCGGGGGGAAAGCTGGTACCGAAGCCTTAATCTTTTGCGTGAAGTGGAATAGTTTGTCAGATCTGGCAACAGACCAAGGCTTTTTCTCTCCTCTCAACTTTGACACACACACACACACACACACACACACACACACACAGTGGACTAATACAAGGCTGAAGGACTGAGATTAGCTCTGGTGAAACAGAAAGAACTGGACAGTATTGGACAGAAGAGGAGCACACAAAACGGAAGCCTGTACCAAGACCAGACCTGACCAAAGGGAAAGCGCCGACTTGGAGAGCAGCTTGGAACAAAACACATATACTGCTTTATACCTCCTCATTTCGACTACAGACTGCATGAAGGAATAGTCAATGCCAACTTGCATTAAACTCATCTTACTCTGTAACCGTAATAATCTTCAGTTTAACGATGTGCATTGTCCTGCTGTATTTTATTAAGTCTTTGTAAATCCAGAATGGCCCCTAATAACTGAACAATCAAGTGCCTATTCAGCTTTAGCTAGCAAGAACAGCCCACCACATCAGCTCCTGATTGGCTCTTTGGTTGCTAGGTCATTGCTAACCCACAAATTTTTCTCCAGATTGCCGTCCATAGAGCCTGTTTGAGCTCCTTCTGCAGTCTAATGATTTCAACTCAAGGAATACAGTGAATAACAATTACAGTGACTAATGTATATAGAGAACAACATTCAAACCTGTTCCTCCGAGTGGTATTTCGCCCGCTGCAGGCACTTCTGTGTTTGCTTTCAAAACGGAGGACAGTGGATCCGTCTCTGCACCCATAAAAAACTCCACTGCTGTGTTCTCTGTTGACCCACGCTGGCCATTAAGCAGACGGCGCTTGCGTTCAACCTCGTGCTGGCGAAACTTATCAATGCAATCATCAATTAGGGTCGATGAAGCCGTTTTATGACCAATTGTTACCTTGAAAAAAATAATAACCATATTTAGCTTCATTATTATATCTATGAAAGGTTGTGTTTGATCATAGTGCACGCTAGTTCTACCTTCCCACAGTAAAGCACTTCAAACTTTGTGGAATTGTAGAACGCTGCTTCCGTTTCCTGTTTAGGATTGTTTTCTTCCTTTAAGACGGATTTGGACGCTTGTCGAATCCTGCTGATGACCTCTGGAACCTGAGGGGAAGAAATCATAAAAGATACAAACATGAGACAGAAAACAACCAGAGCTTGAGCAGTCAGGTACAATGTTGTGACTTTTATGAATTATGCAAGAGTAGGAAATCCAAACAGAGTTTACAAAAGTAAAGGATGACAATAAGTTCACGTCAAAAGCCGGGAAACACCCACGCTCCAATGGACTGAAGACAAAACAGAGCAGAACAGAAAACAACAGAGCAGAACAGGAGAAAAAACCTTTAGAGGTCTTTTCCATGTAACTATTAGGTTGCCAATCCATGTTGCACATTTCCAGTGTTGTCAGTAGCCACTTGAGCGACTATCTTTGGAAAGTGTATTCCCTTTCCTGCACAGAGCAAAACTATTGAGCAACGTTTTGGAATGTGCAAAGAGCTACCATGAGAGAGGAAATAGTGCAAAAGAAACTAGAAAACCAGGATTGCAGTCAAGGCAAGGTTAGTCTTGGGCCTGTTCTAGAAATAACTTTGGTTTCACTCCTGGCCTCTCACATCTGATAAGACTGCTGGGTAAAGACATTTAGAATGTAGAAACATTATGTAACAGATTGGGCGACAAAACCACCCATAAATAAATGGACCAAATTACTATGTCCTTCTCTATTCAAACTTGTTTTTATTGCTACGGGCATCTGTCCTTCACCCATAACCATAACTATCAGTATCTATGATAATACGTGACATTGGTGGCTGTCCAATTCCTGACAGGAGCAAAAACAGTATGAAATTAAATGAGGCCAGCATCAGGGCTTAAGGCAAAACAAGCTTGGGGGTTGTCTGTAACTGCCGGTACAATAGCAGAGTACAGCAGACCAGTGATGCAAATCTGCAAAATATACTGTGAAAATACATTAGGTAGTAGTAGCAGCTCTCATGTAACTAGTGATAATAATATTATAATAATATTACATAGACTAGAGCGGAATAGTCCCCCAACTTTCATTGCTAGAAGTGGAGATCCTATCATTTGCAAAAGGGTTTTTTTGTGGGATATGAAATAAATAATAATACAATATATATTAGTTATGTATACATAATAATTAGGAAATTAAACTTTTACACTTGAGTTTGTATTTGTCCATATGCATGTTTGCAGCATTTTGATTAAGTTGTTTATAGTTTATTTTTTGATAGTGACATGTTGCCAATCTCTACATATTCTCCACACGATCAGACCATCTCTAAGCTGGTTCATAGATAAAGCTGGTGGAAACCTCATAAAACTGCACTTGCCATATGTTGAAGTGTTTTCTACACACTGACCTAAATGTGACTTTATAATAATAATAATACAATAACACTATCATGTAATTAGTAAGCAAACATCTGCACTACTTACTTTCTTCAGTTTTTGAATTTAAATTTTCCAGCATTTATCCTGGTACATTTAGCACCAAGTGTTCTAAAGTGTGAACAAATCCTACTCACAATCTATGTTTTATTATCCATAACCATTCTTCATCTGTATTTAAACATTGCTGTACAAGGCCCATTGCCTGTAAAAAGAATGACAAGGCCACAGCTCAGCGAAAGGCATCCCACAGAAGTAACTTTTATTGGAGAGCAGAGGTGAACACACAGGGGTATATATTGTGCAGGCTCGCGGTGCCCATCAGTGGCTGAGGGAGTCGACTCAGTTCTATTTGTGCCTCAGTGTCTGGGAGAATATAACAGAGCCAAGTGTAGGTAAAAGGTTACACTTCAACCTGTAGTGAAAGTGTGCTTTATTTGAAGTTGATCATTTAAAAGAAATGGTCCTGTTCACATTCATAGAACACAGAGATGAACGAAACAAAAGTAAAATACAGGGGAGTACTGCAGGTATTGTTTGGCTTGGATGTAGTTTGTGGGAAGAAAACAGTTGACATAGAAGTTTATCAGTTTGCCACAGAACGACTGCAATGCCTCAGCTGCCCTTGGGCTGAAGGCCAAATGTTGTTGTAAAGTGCAGAAGTAATAACACTTAACTAAATGAAATCAAAGAGTGCATTGCCTGTCTTTAATTCAACCCTTAAACTACAATCCTGATACCCTATTATGCAACAGGAGAATACATTTCAGTTTATTCCAGATAGATGATATGATCTAAATAGGGAATAAAAACCTAGTACTGTTGCTGTAAGAGCTCGATGAAAAGGTAGACCTACATTCCACGCCGTCCGCTGCCTACGTGTTGGGAACTGCTGCCTGCTCAACCAGTTTGCTTGTGCATAATGAAGCTTTATGATCTTCGTATGGTCAGAATACTTTGTGCAGCTAGTTTTCAATCAGAGTGAAGCCTGACACCTCAAACATGCTCGCAGACAAACAGCCTGCTTGTGCCACTCACATACCTCAAGAAACACGAGACACAATCAATGCAAATGCTGTGAGAATGTGATTGGATGTTTCATAGAAGGAAAATACAACTCCTCCCAAGTTTATTGTCATATTATTTATGGATTCACATTTTTTGTTTACCTGATTTTAATATGGGTGCATGTGCTCTTTAAAAATAGAGGCAGCTTGGACTCCCACAGCAGGACAAGGAGTGGATTAATTATGTCAAATGTGCTCATTTGATCTTCATTTTGGGCTTCTGTCCTAAATACTTAATTCCTTTCACCCATATATCATAATCTTTGTGATTGCATTGTTATTATAGGAGTTCTGCTCTGTGTCTCTCCTTTGTTTTGTGATAAACACTAAATGAATTTTGTCCCTTTGTTATAATGATGTATACTGTTTATTAACACATGGAACAACCACTTCAGCTGCTCTTGAAGTTTTGACATAGACATATCATTTACCTGTCTGGGGTCGCAGGCCTTGAACACGTGACAGGACATCTCTGACTCAGGGTTGTCAGGTTGTCCCCGCAGGAGATAGGCAAAGTAAGAAAGGTCATTGCTGTTATGTATGAAACGAGAGATGAGCTGGGCCTTGTGCTCAAAAATGAATACAGAAGAGTTGTTATTGTTGGAGGGGACACAGCGTAAGACAGGGGGGTTGAGGACCAGTTGGACATCTCTGGGCTGAACTTGGGAGGCGCAATCATTCCTCTCACTTTTCCTGCGAATATCCGCTACAAGCCAGGGCAGCATGGGCAGTGTTGTCCGCTTATCCATCGCTGTCCAGCCGATGTAACTCAAGGAAAAGCGCCTGTCGCTGTCAGAGCTCAGGGGACTGCTCTCCTTCTCGTCGGCGCTGCTTCCCATGTTGACTGAAAAGCTTTTTGGCAGGAACGTTTGGAACAGTGTCAATAAAATAACAAAAATAAAAAACCTAATGTTCTAATGCTCCATTCCAAAATACAACAACTATGGCAACAAGCAGAACTCAACCATGTGTTTTTTCTCAATCAAGCGAAAAAATATATTCCAAAATTGTATTGGGCATCCAGCTAAATAGTGCATGTGGCTTCTTCTCCAAATGGTTGTGCAGATCGGTTGGGATAACAGTACAAAGCACTGTCCTAGCCACTCGTGCTAAGTAAAACGTGGCTTTGGGTCCGTTCTGTGTAAACAAAAGTCTCCCAGTGAAGATTTCTTTGAAGCGCTTTGTGTCGGTCCTGGGTGCGCTCCTGAGCTGCTCATTATGACGAGACTCTGCAGCTGCTAAAATACACCCATGCATGACTTTTTCTCCTTAGGCGCCTCTCATCTTTCAATACAAGAAAGCATACACTCACTGAGTCGATGTTCCCTTCTTCTCTCACGCTGAACCACGACGTGAGCTTTCTCCACAAGCGCCTTGGGCAGGGCGGAGCAGCACGTACCCGCCCTGCGCTCTGTCCCATGTGCTGAGGAGCGTGCAGGACGCATGGGGCAGGACGGGGCAACAGACGCGGCTGGCTCCTCCCCGCGCGTTCTCACCCAAACTCAATTCATATTATGGAAAGAACTGCCTCCCTTACCAAAAATGTCCACAAGGTTTGCTTTTGCTGTGTGTACAACAAGTCACTTAAAGTCACTGTATTAAGACTGAAAAAACCTGCACTACTATTGACACTGTTTCTTGATTGCCACTTTTTTAATTTGCAACTTTTATTGTACATAGTATATCCTGCATTTTACAAGTTTGCACACTTGAGTGTTTCTATCCATGCCAGATGTGACATGTAAATTTCTCCGGTGTGAGATCAAAAAAGTATATCTTATCCTATCTTATCTTAACATTCACAGTATAATCAGCCATTATGCTATTTAGTTGATTGGATACATGGTATGGTATGGTATGGTATACACTTTGTCTGAACAGGGACAGTGTACAATTAAACATTAACAAAAGGTAAAGATGGATTGTACCAGGTTATAGCAAATATGCTAATTTCCACCAGTCCCTGGCAGACCTGATCTTATATTCATTTAAACTGATTCTAATGTAGATAGATACATACATGGACGTATCTTACACTGACAGACCTTAAATAAAATTATTAACAAAATGTGTTATATGGTTTGTTCTCCATCAATGCAGTGTCACTCACACATTGTGATCGTGTCCAGTCTTGAACAAGTCTTGGCCGGGCTGTTTTGTTCTGTTTGCTCCCCCCAGGTGTATAGGCCTGGTATAAGCTGCCTATGCTCCTGCTGTTGGGAATACTATAATACTATAATGATGTCGCATTCACTGGTAATGAATAGGACGTATCATTTTTTATTAAACTGTTAACAAGCGAGACCGACAAAAAAAAAAGGCTTATTGAAACTTGTTACACTGCAAACTTGTTTATGAGTCATTAGAAAACAAATGAAAACATATCAGGGCCCACAGGAAATAAGCTTTTGAACAGTATTGCATTTTTTATATAACGATTCATCCAGTAGACGTAGACACAATACACAATACAGGCTTAATGTGGGAGAAAATAGGATCACAATATTTTTGTTTTCAATGTTGTTTTGTCTATTCCACAGCGACACAAGCGTGTGAGCAGGACGTGTGAGCAGGAATGGCCACACCCTTAGCCTTGGCACAGTCCACTGTTATGGTGTTATATCCCTGTCCCATATCAACACGCCTATGCCCAAATTTAATGTAAGGCAGAGAGTAACGTCAAAAGTAAATTTCTATTTAACATTTTGTGTATGGTGTTGCATTATTATGTTTTTATGGTTAGTGTCTGGACAGTTAAGTGTCAAGATTGGACCGTTTTAGACAGCACCCCCTTCCACAGATTCTTGCGCTGGCCCAACCCGGAAGCGGTCTCCTGCAGCTGTCAAAGTGTTATTACAGCTAACAAATCCATGTGCCTAACAGACTTTGACTAAACTTATCACAGTTTTCACACATTTTATTTTCGACCTGCACTTCTTTCATCATGGACTCTCCACGTTGGTTACCGCTGGAGTCAAATCCTGAAGTAAGTTGCTTTATCGTTGTATGTCCTGATTCATTCAACAACATAAGCGGGCGCTAACTGAAGCTAACAAGACAAAAGATTAAGCTTGTGTGAATATTTATGGAGAAGTTAAACTTTACTCTTTGTCTGTTTTCAGGTTATGACGACGGTGAGTTGATTTATGTCTTTAATGTTTGATATGAATAATGCCATGGGACACACGTGAAACAGAAACGATAGATCAACAACCTAAAAGCCACAGTAAGTTTTCTGACGGAGTCGTCTTCATCGTACATCGTTATGACGTTTCCAAACTATCGTTACATAAAAGCTAGTTAGTTTGAGGACACACGTTTAATATTTCTCAAATCGGTGGAAACTATTTAAAGTTAAGCCATTATGCATGAAGTTCTTACTAGTGCTTATTCATCATGTTTGAGCGCCCTCCTTCTCTCTTTTTCCCAAATACAGTTTCTGAACCGTTTGGGGATGAAACCAACCTGGCAGTTTGGAGATGTGTATGGTTTGGATCCAGAGCTTCTTAGCATGGTACCAAGACCAGTGTGTGCAGTGCTACTCCTCTTCCCAATTACAGAGAAGGTATGGCAACATTAACGTTGTATTAACTAATGTATGTTGACTTTGACCACTCTTCATTTTACAGTATGAAACCTATAAGCAGGAGGAGGAAGCCAGGCTGAAGATTGAGAAACCTAACATCTCCCCTGATGCCTATTTCATCAAACAAACTATTGGAAATGCCTGTGGAACAATCGGAATTATTCATGCTGTGGCAAATAACATGAAACATCTCGAGTTTGGTAAACATATATTTGATAGTCATATGGTCCTAATGTTGTTAACTAGAAACCATGCTATGCAATCCTGACACTGTTTATATATGATTTTGCCATTTGGCCCTTCAACTTCCGAGCCTTTATCTGGTTTTAATGACCCATAGTAATTTATATTTGATTACACAATTGGGAAACTGTAAAAGTTAAGTAAAACATAATGAAAATATACTGCTGTCTTATGAATCCCTTCCCATGCATTTAATAGCGCTTCAAGCATTAGATGATTAGCTGCACGTGCCGTGCCAAGGTGAATCATTCAGTGCTTGAACAATGGCCTCTGGTAGCTGAAGATTTAGAGTGTATTATTGTCATGGTGCTTCATTATTTTCACAAAATATGTGTCTTTTAAAGTGTGTGTATGTGTGTCTCATTCAAGAGTCTGATTCTCCACTTAAGAAGTTTATTGAGAAAACCTTCCAAATGAACCCAGAGGAACGGGCTGCATTCCTTGAACAAGACGAGGTATTAAATCTATCTATACTTTTTTTTTCCATTTTATCGGTTGGTGAATCACGGAGGCCGCAGTCTGAGCGGAGACTCTGTCATGGCTCAATGAATAGTGGATAAAGTGTGGGTACCCCTGCTCTAACGTGTCATGGGTCTTCTCCTGGGCCAGAATACCCAGCAGGCATGTGAATATGATGTCTAAATCAAAGTACAAGAGCAGCAGCTCTAGTCAGAGCTTCTGACCAGTCGAAACCTTTTGTCTGATCTGGGGTTGTTTTTTCCGGGATTTCACTTTCAACTCTGGCTTACATTTGTGTGTTACTTTTTTGTGGTCTTTTAAATCCCAAAAAATATTGTGATAAATATGACAAAACGTGAAAAAATGTGAGATTGTAAAATTTATTTTGGTCGTTTTCAGAGTATACGAGTTACACATGAATCAAGCGCTCAAGAAGGACAGACTGAGGTTTGTATTGTTTTTATAATGCTGCTGAGTATTTGTTTTTATTTACTTAAAATCCATGACAAAGTGTATTTACTCTTCCAGGCACCAAGCGCTGATGAACGAGTCAATTTGCATTTCATATCTTTTGTTAATGTGGGAGGACAGCTCTATGAACTGGGTAATTTACTCTTTTTGTCAAACATTGATTTGAATGATTTCAGTTTAATCAAAGTACTTGCTCATAGATGGCCGTAAACCTGCTCCGGTTGTACATGGAAATACTACAGAGGAGACCTTCCTTGAGGTATAGTATTCTTTAACATGGACAAATGTACTTTGTATCAATAATCCACTGATATATGTTTGTTATTTTAAAGGATGCAGTAGTTGTTTGCAAAGAATTTATGACGAGAGACCCAGATGAACTTTGCTTCACCATTATCGCACTAAGCAAAGATTAAATGGTTGATCTTTTTCGTTGTGTGCTATCAAAAGAAAGGAAACTGCCAAAATTCTCAAGTGCTCACTACATCGGTTCATCCCTCGCTTTACAAGGATACTGCTTAGCTACAAGATTAGCGCCACACAACGACCCAGCTTTTAAGTTTGTAGTTGTGTTAAATTTAAAGAATGTTTAAGGTTTTCAAATTCACTACAATGTTTTGTTCCATAGTAAATATTGTTTTTTGACTAATTATTTCTAAAACTGTTAAAAAACCAAGAACAAATGCATCTGCCATTGACAGTATTATATCGTTAAGATATCTTGTCTCTTGAAGTCAAATTGACAACTGGTGATGTAACCATTCTTCAGGGATGTGCCTACATTTTGTAATTCTGTTGAATAAACTACATTCTTCTGATGTTACAATGAATGTCTCATAAACTTCACATGAAACACTGGGAAATTAATTGTTTACTGATTAAATTGTTGTACAAATCAAAACGAATAGAACCATGTAAAGTTCCCCGCTCTCTCAACAGCAGAGAAGTGAAACTACTCTGAATTTTTACTAGAAAAAAATCAGAATACCATGTTTTCTATGGCAATGATGACGGGGTGGAGTGGTATGATTTGTTCCTTATCCAAGACCTTTTATTTTGAGGCAAACATCATGGATTTGTTATGAGAAAAGCGGTTGGGTACCAATTTAGGCTTAGGAAGAAATGAGTGTCGCTTGTGCGTTTTTATTTGCACTTCTACGTGACAGCCACTGGGGGGTGCTGTAGTAAAGGCCAAAGTGTAATCCGAATAGTTGCCTGGAGGTTTCGTTTCTTTTCTCTACTTTTATAAACATTCCAAAGAACTGCCCTCCTTCACACTGTTTCCATTCTCCAATATTTGCACAAAAATAGTTCAAACAGGTAAAAAACCACTCTAATGCAACACATTTTCCACCTGGAAGCTGCTGGTCTGCCCCTGAACCTTAGGAGTACCCCCCACCCTTTCTTTCCACGACCCCCGCCTCAGCCACAGCAGCAGACTTCTGAAAGGACAATCCTGTGTTGTGAGCTGAGGTGCGCCTGCTTCTGCTCTGTGTGTGTGGGAAGTGATCACAGACAAGGTGGAGACCAAGAGAAGAGCCGGTGATTAAGCCACAAAGCTGCAATAACAGGCGTGTCGGAGGAAAGCTCAGGTACAAGGCAAGGTGATGCATTAGTGCTATTCACGGCATAAAGACTTTGAGTGTCCCTGGTATTCACCTGTACCCGGGTCCACGTCACTAGTTTTGTTTGAGCGTCTATTGTGTTGGTACTTTTTCTAAACGGGGTCCATTGATGCCATTGACAGGACCCTCGCTGTGCACAGAAAAGTGATTGTGATGGAGTGGCGTGAGCAGTCCTCCGTCAGCTGTGAAGAAGCCTACACGGAGGCGCAGAGGTGGATAGAGGTAAGAACACATCGTCTTCGTTAACTGACTTGTTCTGTTCTGATCTGAAGTACTCACACTACTTCTATACATATCCATATCACTGTGATGCTTGAATGTAATGAAAGTTGCTCGTTCCTTTCCATACATGCCCTGAGGGGAAACAAACCCAGACTAGATGCACAGGTATGTCACCCTTGACCTCACGTGTAGAAACATATTTGGGGTGTTCAGAAAGTGTTTGTGCCATTGTGATCTTGAGCAGAGCCTTTTCTTCCTCCCAAAAAGAGCATTTCCATTTGGTAGAAAGTTCGGTCTTGCATGGACCTACTCATTTTTTCTCTGTTTAGTGCTTTTTGTCTTTTGAAAGTTGTGCTGATTAAACCTTTAGGCGCAAAGTAGAAAAGTTGATGATCCAACCTGGATTGTGCTGCCTACAAGTGTTTCCCTACATTTTTCTTTGTGATTATTTCTGCTTGATTTCAGGAGTTCTCTAGCTATTAAAACTTTTTGGCACTCCACATTCTGTTTCACACACTATCTCTGGACAAAAGGGGTAATACCCAGATTAAAATATGTTCTTTATACAACTTGTGGCAACATTTAACTTAATGTTTTCCGAATCCACAAGAGTTTTGAAGATCACTATTTTTTTACCCTAATGTTGCAAAATTTATACCTATTCATTGCCTAAATAAATTGTTCGCAGTTCCCAACTGCCTCTAAATATCAGACAAATTTATTAAAGTTATTTCTAATGTCTGGAGCCTATATTATTCTCTCCTCTACATTTGTTTGGTGCAGTGTAGGAAAATAAATAATATTGTGAAGGCTGTGAATGCTTTCGGTGTGACATCAGAGTCTCACACACTCACACACTGGCCCATTGTAGTGATTGGGGCTGGTGGTCTACTATGATCTTTCCAAACAGGGGCTTTCAGATTAGGTGAGGCTGAAGTGGGAAGGGGGCTGACCAAGTTGTACAAGTTAGAAACTTAACAAGGGACTTATTATAGCGGCAGTATAAGCGTGGACAGCGCAAACGTAATCAAAGAGTGATTTCTGGCAGGAGGTTGACACCATCCCTTCAAAGAGAAAGTGTTATGGCTGCTGCTCAGTGCCACTGAATGATTAACAAGCTGTCTGGCTGAAGCACTTTAAACAGAGGCATGTGTGCGCCCAGGTTGGTGTTCTAGTAAAAACTGGACAAAATGGTCTGGAGTTTGTCACATGGACACATTCCTGTTTCAGCTGCCATGACTGTAGGAATAGTAGGTCCTTAAACAGTTGGCCGGTGTGTCCTATGTGGAAGAATAATAGAGGTCCTTGTCAATTGAATAGTGGGACTTTAATTGTGATAATAACTACAGGTAAAAAAGTGACACCCTACTCATGGGCGATATGGCATGTGATGCATCATTTTAAAGACTCGTTCAAAGTGTCTTAGAATGGAATATATAGTATTAGAATATATACGGAAAGCTAAATTAAAGATCAGTTTTTTCAAGTAAAAACAGCCACATCAGGTCATTGAAACAAAAACACAAATGAAAAGACAAATGAAATCGTAAAAACAAGTATGAATTTGAATAATGATAGTTGCAGTGATATTAACTGTAATCAGTAGGATTGTATAATACTTCCATTGTATCTACACAATGCATATGGCCAACTGCATCATGTCCAACAGCCCATAGATTGAACCAATGCAATGATTAGGACTTGTTTATCTTTCCAAATGTCCTCTGTGACCTGGTCCACTACTCATCTGATGATTAGGTACCTCACCATTGTCCCTATTCTTGTTCTTGCACTGTTTTGGTAGGCAGCAATTAGGTAAATTAGGTCTACATTCAGGCGCACTCACGTGAAGCCGGACCTCACGCCACTCTTCAGTTGTTGTTGCATGTTACACTTCTATCATACTGATAAGTCACTGCTGTCAGCAGTAGTTGACATGGCTTCTGTGCTGTGATTTTTCTAGAGCTAGAACCAGAAATTATTTGGACAATGTCCAGTTTGCACTCTGATGACCCATACTCCTGTAGAGAAGGAACAAAGAATTATCAAACAATTAGAAGGGGGCTGCATCCGCACAAATCTTGAATACTGATTTGCCTCGATGCTCTGCATGAATAAACAATAACTTTAGTCACGAACACAGAGGTGCTGCTTTAGCCCAGTATTCTACAAGATCATCACTTTTAAATCTAAACTATGCACATCATTGACTTTATTAATGTACAAACATGCATGACGTGCATATTTCCTAGTTGTACAAAACATTGATCTTTGGTCCATTCACATTAATATGTATATTGAAATATTTCTTGAGCACAGCAGTTTTGCATAGAAAATGCATCATTAGTTTAAAAAGTATGGTTAACTTATGCATCTTGTTGTTGCTATTCTACTTTATGGCTTTAGTTGGCTTGTGAAAGTGGCATGTGCAAGTGTTTTGATGCATAAGGAATCACAAAGCTGACTTCCTCTTCTGCTGACATTCTTGAGTGGAGGGTGTGCTCAGGAAGGCGAGTTGTTTTTGAAACCTGTGTCTTAAATGTCTTAAATCGCCTCGTTGAGTCAGAGTAGCAGTACTGTATGTTGAAGCAGATTAGAGGGCAATTATTCCACATGACAGGTTCCACAGGAGAGGATTTAGTGGACTGGAGTTATGCCTCTAATAATGACCAGTAAAGGAAATATGGCTTCTGGGCCCATCCTGCAGTTAAACAAAAAGATCAAATATATATATATGTATATGTATGCACACACACACACACACACACACACATACGCACACGCACACACACACGCACACACAAACATAATACACACATACAAATGTCTTTAAACACAGGACTACTAAACCAATATCAGAGTAGAAGCAGACTTAATATAATATATAATTTAACTAATATAAACTTACAACATGCACACAATCTATTTTTATTTCAGGCCTTCATTTCCTAAATTCATCTCTCTTCTATTCTACTACTTGTGTGTGAAGATATCAATGCCGGACTACCTTTAAACAGTAGGGGTCAGGATTTCTCATGTCATCTGCCCAATGATGCGTGATGTCAAGACTGTTTACTCTGTATCAGGCTTTGCATTCTTATCTCTGCCTGCGGTTTGTTTTCATGGATTCCATGGTTTCAATCTACAGATGACAATAACTCGGTATATTTTGGAAAGAAACAGCTAGACTTTAATCTTTCGTGTGTTGTATTTTGTAATCAACAGACCCAAGCGTGTCAAAACTCAATTTGTGTTTATAGTTCACCTGGAATCTCAAATATTTTCATCTTGAGTTACCATCGATGTTTGAGTAGTAGTACATTATTTGAGCTGTCTTTCAATCTCTTGATGTAGCACGTACATAATGATAGCCTTGACCCAGGTACAATAATCCTCTATTCTTTTGAACTACCTTTAAATGCAACAGGACAATAGCGCTGGAACAGGGCATGTCGGACCCAGAGGGATGGTGTGACTTGTTCAACTTGTTTTGGTTCGACAGAGTGTGCATGCAACCAGAGCCAGCTGTCTGTAGTCTTTGTAGTATTGAGAATAGTGAAGCCTGAGTAATAATGCATCTACTCAAATGGACTCGTATTACTAATTTCTAAAATGTTGGGGAATTGCGTGCAAATTCCTAAATTAGGGATTTCAATAGTAAAGGAGGTGATTGCTAAATCCTAATACATTTACTAGGAAGTAGGGCTGTAAGATATACTATTGATATAAAAAAAGAAACAGATAGATTTCCTCCACACTCTGCAACAGCACTGGCAGATATAATAAACATTATTTTTTACTTGCTGTGGATTGATAGCTGAAGCCAACCAATAACAAACATTTAAAGGTTTGTCATTGGTTGGCAATATTCGAAAGAACGATAGTGTCAATATTGTACTTGCCAAAATAGCAATAACTATTTGTTTTCTATCATGCAGCCCTATACAATCTAATTATCCATGCAAATAAATGTGACACAAAAATAGTACATGTTTATTAGTACTTAGTAAAATTGTGACGTCTATGACAATATTTTTCATCAGGAAATCCATCTGGTTTAAAATATATACTAGACCAGAGCAGATTTTAGCTGCTGGTTCCATCAGTGCTAGTTGGGCAGTGCTCTCCGCATGTACACATAATGAGTCTTGGTGGTTTGAGATCATGGGAAAGGCATGAGGTTTTAGCCCAGTGCTGCGCTCTTCCAGTCAGCCAGATGCTCCCAGAGCCTTGTGGCTTTGGAGCTGCATGGCTTCAATGCAGTTTTAGCACAGTTTACCAGTAGCTCGTAACAGGGGACTATTTCCGTTTCTTATGGAATACTTTTTTATAACAATCCTTCAACCATGACCTACAGACACTGTAAGACTTAAGAAGGAAATACCTCTGGACTTCCTCTCCAACTGTTCTCAACATCCTACCTTTCTTTTCCCAGCTCTCCACCCTACACGCACTCGCACAAACGCACCCACCCTCTCTCTTCATCCAGTCCAACATGCAACTTTGACTCACTGTTTTTATTCTGTTCCCAGGCAGTAACCAAGAAAAAATTTGGGAGCAGCGACTTCCGATCGGCGCTTGAAAACGGCGTGCTGCTGTGTGAGTAAGTACATGTGTTGAAAATTGATTCTGACAGAAGCCGACTTGTGTTGTGATGTTTTGCAAGCTGTGTTATTGTCATATCGTTATACCACTCAAGTCTTTCCACTGTCAGTTGCATGCGGTCTGCTTTTGTTTAATTTTATGGTATAATCTATTTCGAGATGGCTTCTATTGCCTGGTTGACAGATGTTACTGATTTGTTTATGGGGCAGAGTGCCATCTTGGATTTATGAGTGCTAAGAAAAGAAATGTAGTCAATGGAAATCCTCCCAGTTTCACCGCATATACTGGGAACTGTATTTTATTAATGGCAAGTATTGTCGCTGATCCTCAGGTTGGCAGATCTCACAAGCGTGTGTTTTGACACGCACATTGCACTCACTTACGCATGTTTATGTGGGTGCTAGTGGAGGATGGAGATGTCGAGGAGGTGATTTTCTTGGAATCAGCAAGAAACTGTAATTAGCAGCAGCCCATGCAGAATCCTCCAACTTCATCTGGCCACGGTTCAAAGTGTCCTGATCTGCTGATTTGAGTCTGACTCTATAGTCTTCGCTCCCTCTGTGAACTACATAGACATTTCTGACTCCAAAAGCGGTCGTTGTTTTGTCAGTGTGAGAGGAAGAGGAAGGCGTAGATTAAATCGCTTTCACCTAGGACCCCGGCCTCCAACGCCATTGTTTTGTTGTTATCACTAAGAGCTTGAGAAGGAATTCTTGGTGGGGGCTGCTGCACATATGATTACATCCTAGTTTGCAGCTTGCATGGGTTTAATACCATCATGGAGTGCTCTATTGTTTCTGTGCTAAATGAGTAACCTTGTTTTATCACACCCAGTCTGTCTGCTGAGAAAGCACTTCAATCTCAAATATAGATCAGTGGTGATGGTTGGTTTGATAGCTGCCATGCCCGCATTTTCATAGGTAACAGCAAAGCTGGTAACATTACATATACATAAACAAACAAAAAAACTATTTCCAAGCGCATACGTTTCAAAAAAATCTTCTTATCATAGTGATTTTTAATGTTAAGCATTACCCATTACAGAAACCACTCGATCTCATCTTTTGACCTTTTTTCAAATCGAATTTCAGACAGACTTCAGGATTCAATGGGAAAGTGTAGGAGAAGATGTGTATTTACATGGGAGTGCTTAACTGGCCATTTACTAAACTGAAGCCAGGTGGCACCATTAAACAAAGTCCAAAATACACAACACACTCATTGTGAGACTTTATTTTGGTCTGCCCTCGACAGTGGATGAATTCAAGCCAATGTCTTTCAGTTTTCACTTACACACTGTTCTTTTACAGTCTGATCAACAGCATCAAACCAGGGACCATCAGGCGAGTTAACAGGCTGCCCACACCCATTGCTGGACTGGTAAGCGTTTCCAAATTACCTCTTATTTTTTGTTTTTTATTCTTGAAAACTTATGGCTTGAGTATGGTACTAGTTTGCCCGAAAAGCGTTGCAGAAGGTGGGGTGACTGCTGCGGCTGAACACTCAGTGACATAAAGGTCTTCTCCTCTGACTCTTGTCACTGCCCATATCCATCCACACTAATAGGTTCATTGAACATCAGGCGACTTGAAAGGCCACTCACCACATGTGAGTGCTCCCAAAATATGACAGTCTGTTTGAAGTCATAGGAAAAAGCTGTAGTGACAAGACAAATTTGTCTAAAAGTTTTAGTTGGCAAGATAGAAGAAGATAAAATGTTCAATTGCAAGTTGCGAAGGCTTCTTCATATTCACCAAGCTTTCTTTCTGGCTGATGAAATTATTTGTTCAAGCCATATTTGCTTTAGAATTATAGTTCTATTGGTAGATGTGGTTTGTGTAACCAGTTTTTACCTTCTGAAGTTGCCTCGGTTACTGCCATTATTAATGTGGTTGTATTATTTTGCATAGGGCTGCTAATCTCAACATCAAACAAAATTCAGAAACAGAAGTGGGTGGGGCAGATTGAGATTATTTGAAAACCTTCTCTGCTCTTCTCCCAATGGTAATATAAAACATTGTGCTGCATCATTGCTTTTGGTATTTTCATCGCAAACAATTGTTCAAGGTGTTTCCAGTTAAGGAAAGTTGAAACATTCACAGTTGTCTTGTTAGCAAAACACAGCCCTGAGATGATACTTAAGCACTTATTATGTTTTGCAAGGAGACAATTTAGGAGCTCTCGAGACAGGCTGGCACTTACGCGTATTATGTAAACAACAAATACAAAATTCCTCCAGGTTTGTATTGGGATAATGACTAACACGGCTGTCTGGGGCACCTGCAGAGATAATGAGCTCCAGTATCTCTTACCTCAGTAGCACTAGTTTGTTACTTCCAGGCCCTCAACTTAAACCTCTCCATCATGAACTCTCCAGCAAATGTGAAGCCTCTGTTGGCCCCCAGCTATCAGTTACTGCCAACCGCACGGAGAAAAGTACTCCAAACAAACATTACTTACACGCTCCCCACTGCCAGTGTAATCTTCCTCCTAAAGTCATCAGGCTTGTTAACAATGTTTGGTCTTCTACATATTGGGAGCTATTCTAGAGCTCAAGCAGAACCGTGGCTCAAGCAGTGAGATCGTGATGTTTTAAACACTTTGGTGCAAAAAGTGTGGGAAAGGCCTTGGCACGTTATAAACGTGGCTTGTGGGAGAAAACAAGGACTGCTGCAGGATTCAAAATGACATTCTAAGGTTCTTATGGTCGCACTTTCGAGCATTTAGAACTATGACATATACTGACTTATTTGTACGCCTGTGCCGTGATATGTAAAACTCAAATAAAGCAGTAATTAACTACACACAAAATAATCGGAAATGGGTTTTTTTTTTTTTTTAAGTAAAGCAGACTTTTCTTGGGAAAAAGTCTATTTGGATGGCCTCCAGCGGCTTAATTTCAACTCAATCTGGGCGCAATGAGATCCAATATTATTTCTCCTACCATCAGCTGTCTTGCTTGCCATGATTCATGAAAGTGAATTTGTTAGATTTTAGCTGATACTAAATTTCATGGGCATGTAGTGTGATATCTATTCCTGTACAATGAGAAATTGTAAATGTTCTGTGGTGCT
The DNA here is from genome assembly GCA_964034765.1 of Knipowitschia caucasica. Classification (NCBI taxonomy): domain Eukaryota; kingdom Metazoa; phylum Chordata; class Actinopteri; order Gobiiformes; family Gobiidae; genus Knipowitschia; species Knipowitschia caucasica. Next base: position 26,319,030 of record OZ035837.1, on the reverse strand, counting down.
ATTACGTGCAGTATATCATACACAGTTGTCAGATTTCATTTGGTTAACTTGTTTGTTAACAGAAATAGATTCAAGATCCTTGATTTTTATAGCTGAATATACAAGCAGGGTGAAAGTGGCGAGTTATGTTTTTGAGGGATATTCTTTAACACTGTCAGCTCTGCAGCGTGTGCTCTCCGGTTTCCAGCGTGTCCGCAGTTCTGTGGTCTGCACGCTTGTCTTGTGACGTCTGATTGTGGGGTGCACTAACTGCTCAGTGGGATCAGGTGAAATCAACATCAGCCCTGATTTTAGACCTGCAAGTCCGAGCCAGACTTCATGACTGCACTGTAAAAACACTGTAATTGACACAGTTCTGCATGTCCCCACAAACACCAACTCCTCTGAGCTCGCTTCAAGGCCCAGAGGCTCCTGAGCATGACCATATTAGCGATTATGTTTTTGACTTTTTGAGGGCATGTTATCACTTGGGTTGGATTTTTTAATGAATTAAAGTGATTCCCACATGGACGCAGGCATTATGGCCTCATAGCAATAATAATGTAGCCCTGTAAAAATAATGCATTGTGGTCCTATATACATCGCCTAGAAGTTGGGGAACCCTGACTCTAGAATCATGGTACCATTATTATAAAATCCCTGTCACGTGGGTGAAAAACAAATGAGGCCCAAAAAGGCAAAAACTGCAAAATTATGGATTTAATGAAAGTAATACAAATCAAGACCTACCAAAAACACAGGGAACAGACAGAACTAAAACAGAATAGGAATGATAATGACGGAACAGGGAGTGAAGGAACACACAGGGCTAAATACAAGACTAGTGAGACACAGGTGAGACAGATGAGGACAGGGCAGGTAATCAGACAACAGGAAGTACAACCAAAGAAGACACAGGGATAACACATTTCAAAATAAAACAGGAAATAAACTTAAACCATGTCAATCCCACCTTCATCTACCCCCATCAGAGGGTTTCATTAGGGTTTTCTTGTTTGTTAGTTTGCAACATACAGACATACGCAACACAAAGAAAGGGTGGATTTTGGAGGAATTCCAGATTAGCCTCTTTTTAAGGAACTCGAAGAGGTTTGCGCACTAATCTTCTTTTTTGAATATTACAAGATATTTTAACTTTTAATTCTATTTTGTCTAAGGTCTTTTGGGGTAATTGTTATGTCCCTTTTAGAACACAGCGACTGAAATAGAGTGGCCACAGTGCAACCATGTGGTAAAATGAGCTGGCTGGACCATGAGACAGTTTGAAGGGACTCTTTTCATTTCTCTTAAAGGTGAAGTTTGTATGACATGATTAGAGCTCTGGGAAACCTACAGTATTTTAAAGGATTGTATTGCCACAGAGCATAACAGTAATATCTCTTCTGTTATTGCGTCATATGTCATACCCCCTGCTATTATACAAAACTATAAACTTATTTGTTAGCGTCATTTCAAATGTAAATGTTGCACCTATAAACAAAAGCTGATAATCATTTACATAATGAGGGTTGTTTCTTGAATATATCTTGTGGTTAGTTTCGATGTGGTCTGTTTGGTAATCCATGTGGTAAACGATAACTTGATTGGTCTAATCTATTTTTGATTTGACTGCATTTGTAAGACAATAACACAGATCTGGGAAACATTCAAAACAGTGATGAAGAAACTATGTCTGTAACAAAAATGTGATTGAACTTTGACCGTGCAGGGGCCGCTGTAACCCCCAGGGCATTGCAAAGCTCTGTTTATGGGCACACAGAGCTGAGGTTGTCACTCTATAGTATTTGCTAATAAGCATGTAGGGAATTTAAATATAGTGATCTTAGCCCTTAATCATGGTAGGCCATGTTAAGCCTTGTGTCATTAAAAGAGAGACTTTTGAGCAGGCTAATCCAGTGGGAAATGAAGGCTTACAAATAAGAAAAACACATAACTCAGCTGCCTTTGTGAAAATGTTGATAGTGTGTACTTTTGTATTATGACTCATACATTTTCTAATTTTAAACAGAATTCAAACAATATGAAATGATTGACACTTGTAGGAGGTTAAGCTTGCTCTTCTTGAGTTGCTTCGGGGAAATATTTCTCCGTTTCTGTCACCGGACCTCATGTTTCATAGCAACCAAATGTCTCCAAAATACTTCACCACCCCACAGATTCCACAGGTATTCTCGAGTAAAGGGCTTGGCCGAGGGGAGGCGACAGTTTCAGGGTGTGATAAGAAAGAGACCGCACAAGCAGGCAGGCAGTGTGCTCTTGTGTCATTCCTGCGTTCATCGCGTGCTTATTGAGGCGGTACAGAGTTGTGATGTCATTCTTCCTGGTTTTGAGTCCCTACCTAAGTCCCGCCCATAGGTATTCCTGATGCTTTCTGTCTGTCCGAGCCCTCCCCACACCCCCTACATGTGTGTTTGTGTGTGTTCAGCCCTTAGTCGTTCTTTATTTGCTGCACTGAGCTCCTCCCTATCCGCTCCTGTGCTCTGGTGATATGAACTTTGAATGCAATGACTTGTTGGCTGTTTCCCTGTCACAGAATTGAAGAGAGATTGTTGTTTAGGGGCAGTCCTCATCCTTGTTCTGATTTCTGCACAGGACAACCTGAACGTCTTCCTCAGGGCCTGTGGCAAGCTTGGACTAAAAGAAGCACAGCTCTTTCATCCCGGGGATCTCCAAGACCTGTCAACAAGAGTGACTGTCAAGTAAGTTTATAGCTTTATAGCAAATTTCATTTAAACAGAAATGGCATGTGGAGTTCTTAGGTCCTGCACAAACTTTGAACTTGTAAATGAACTGTAAAGCATGATTGTCTTATTTGATAATACACACTGTAGTGCATACATAGACACATGTTCCCCCATGTGCGGGAAGCTGGCCATGAGGAAGAGGAAAAGGTCAGGACTATTTCAAGATGTGTGTGTCTGTAAGCACCTGTTTACGAACCACAAATCTATTTATGATCAGAACAACAAAAACTGTCCCACCGAGGATCCGCACACAACCATGACTTTTGGGCGGCACAACAGCTTCGGACTATTGCTTGGTGTTTTGAATGAAGCACATGCAAATTCGTCATTCAACATCAGCTTCTGTAAACATGGCATGTTCAGCTTTTTTTGTTCCTCACGCAGAACAACTCACATGGTATGTTGAATGACCTGTTCGGTTTAGAGAGGCGTCTTCTGCTGAAACTGAGCCTTTAAAATTTATTATTTTAACATTTTACCGCAGACATACAATATATTTCATTTTTGTCACTGTCAGGGTAGGCATAAGCTGGTATCATAGCATTATTGTAGGTACATTTACTGGAACTTGAAACCAGTCCAAACAAATTTATTGTCATGGCATTCTCTATTCAAGCCTTTAACTGCCCTGTGATAAAAGGTTCACAAAATGGCTGAAAGAGTGTCATAAATTTTGAGATTGTGTTTTTACATAATGCATTATCATTTTTACTGCATGTGTGCCTGTGTGGTCAAAAGGGGTCATTCCTATTCCCTATTTTTAGTCTTGCAGGGGTCACTTTGGCTCATCTAGGATCAGGGCTGACTCCCGAGGGCTTTTATTAGTGGCATGTTTTTTTTTTTTTTGACTCTGTCTGTGTGTGACCCTTTCAAGACTAGGAAAAGTAAAAAAAAATAAAAAAATGATAGACTGGTAACAGAGGAACAATGAAAAGAACAATATCAAGATACATGCAGCGGCCATTGACTGTTTTTTTCTTCTGTTGTCCATACCAGTGGCTAACTAGGCAAATGAGTTTCAGTGTACAACAGAGACGAGAGAAAGTTGTCGATCAGCTGTCTTTCCCCATGGTGTGTGTCCAAGCTCCACTCCCTTAAACCCAGTCTGACAGGTGCTGTGCTCAGCTCTTCTGTGTACAGTTTCAGCAGACACATGCTTGTTGTTGTTGTCTAGTTTCAGCTTAAACCAAGCGCCTAATTAAAATGACGAAAACAAAAAACATACTGAAATGCAATCTTAAAAATTCTAAATATGAAGAACTGCCCTCCTCTGAGAACCACACTGTGCAGCTTAAAATCTGACACATTTCATATTTATAAAGTTTCCTATAATTAGTTTGAACAAACAAGAATGAAGCTGTTCTGTGTTTTGTGTATCCAGCAAACCCATAAAAGTTATTGGACATAGACTGACCTTTGAGCTCTGCAGTTACAATAGCCACGCCACCTGAAATTACAGCTTTCTCTTGTGAAATCTCCTTTGAAATAAATGTCTTATCAGTAGGAAATAAATTCAATTTCAAGCTAGTCGTACAGCATGAACAAGTTAGATAGACTGATAAGAATGTCCCATTGTTTGAAACCCAACCGTCAGAATGTGATTCATCTAAAAACACAATCCTTTTCACCAGAGCAGCTGCCAAATGGAGAGTTCTAAATGACTCATTTTGAACTATGCCATTACAGCTGCAGTCACTTCCGCTGGACCTCTTCAGAGCCAAATGGTCACTCTGGCACTTTCCTAATGACCGTCAATATTTACATTTGATGACTAAGAATAATACGTGAGCTACAATTAGCCAATGTTTAAACATATAGTTAGTTACATACTGTATATACACTACAACAACAATAAAATTTGAAATTGAATATTGTTGTTTTTGCCGTCAAATCATCTGAAGAAGTGTCATCATTGTTTCTGGCTGAGATACTCCACTCATTTTCCCACTCTGTAAGACAGATGATTGCTAAAGTAAATACATTTATATTTAAATGTGAAATTTTAGTTTCCTTTGATTTTTTGTGACCAATGATGGTAATTATTTGTCTAAATTGATTCTCACACACTTTTGGCTTTGAAACCATTTCAATCTTAAAACTGTGAGCCATGTTTCTCTAGACAACAATTCTAGGAATTAAATGGATTTGACCTTAAATTGAATAAATAATGTATTGATGATGATTAACTGCTATTACCAAGTCTCTACTGACTGAGAGATGCCCCCCGCTGAGAAGAGGTCAAAGTCTCTCTCATTTGATTAAGCAAATTATTGACAAAGGTTGAGTGCTGTCCAAATGAGAAAGTGTATGTGCCCTTTAAACATTCTGCTGTAAGAGGAAGAAACAGAAAGAGTCACTGATAGTAGTAGAAATAACAATATAATGAATCTCAACAACGGGTTATGTTTTCGACCGGATCAAAAAGTTTTACCCGATTTTTATGGAAATGTCCGGATCACTGTGTGGATCCAGTAACTTAGAAGGTCTGTGTTCTATGAGTGCGTCTCTAGTTATACTATGTTGAAGAGCCAGATGATTATGAAACATGGCTAAATCTATAAGAAAAATTAGATCATTTTTCTATTGCTGTCTTTCATTATTTACATACATTTGCTTGGGCTGAGGATTACATATTTAGTTTACTTTGAATAGGAGCAATTTGAGTTTTACTTCTTCTCAGCTGATAGGACATGACACAACTGTTTTTCTGTTTTGTTTTTTTCCACATCCATAATAACAACATTGAATAGCAGTAAATAGACAAGTCTTACAGTTGTGTTTCGCTGATGGGGAGAGACGCACCAGCCTCACCCCGTGTCCACAGAGACTGCACTGTCTAAGATTATGACACAACGATGCCAGACAAATGCTTTTCACACACAACTAAACTGGGATGTGGAGGCGCCTGGGTGTGTGGTACATTTCTGTTAATGAGAGAATATGCTTAAAGGATGGCCCATGTGAGGGAATGTACCCAGGCAACTATCATCCCAAAAGAGGTATGCTTAGCTTCCACTTTGCAGCACACCCATTCATTTCAGAGCTTTTGTTTGTTGCTAATTGATGTCATTGTCTTAAATGTACAAAGTTGGAACAATGTCATTACAGGCTGGTCTTGAATGATTCTTCCTGGTATTCCAGTGTTCAGCATGTGGGCCATAGACAGACTAAGATTAATATGTAGAATCAAGGGGACATTCTTTGCTGTATGGCTGCATTTACTGTTTATTCTATTGCATCATAGTTAATATTTGTTTGGTGACAGACAACAGTTTGCGGTTGCAGTTATATGAATTAAATCGTTTGTCAGTGTGTGGCAAGGGAAACCTGGTAATATGTCAAGTCTGGGAAAGCTTTTCATCTATCGGTTTTGCTGTCATCACTTGAGGGACAATGTCTTCCTTTAAGTGCTGAAATCACTTTGTAGTTTAGCGTGATGCTTTGATAATTTGTCTCAGACTTGTCTTGACACATAATCATAAGGAAACTCAGCTGATTTAACATACAGTCACTCACGTCCTCAGGCAGCATCCAGGCTTTATCAGCGCTTCTATTCATTTACTACAACAGAAATAAATGTCTGCTATGGGAGCGGCCGTGGTAATTCTCTGGACCTTTTTTAAGTTACCACTGCTATAATCCTCAGCTCCAAGCCGCACAAGTTATTTTCCCGCCTCTTTTATGGAGCTCATAAATTTGTGATGCCAAGTCGGCAAATGTCAATTGCAGTTTCCATCATTAGCACTGAGCCATTTTGAAAGCTTTTCAATACTGTGTTATGTGAGCTTATGTTGATCAAGACCACACAGCATATTGTAGTTGTAACAATAGTAATACAAAAAACAATCTGAACAAAGCTCTAGTTTATTAATGACTCTCATTCTATTCTAGAAATGTGCATGTTGGAACCATCTCTCTTTATTTTGTCTTGGATTATGTCCATAGTACACAGGATGGCTAGCATTCCATTCGATAGACGTAGAATACAGTATGTAGAATCATATTTTGAAAGTTACTTTGAAGTATTTAATCAAACTACACACTGGGTTGTGAGTATTTTTGATTATGCTTACTATTATACCATCTCATAACATTGGTGCTTGATCATTCCACTCAAAGTTACATTTTGACTGTCATGCATGGCAAGCCTAATCCTGTGTTATTAGAAAGGAAGGATGGTTTGTTAAAATAGACAAAAATAAATTAGTGTTATGCTAAATTGCATCAGCTGGGCCTCTCCCGTTCTTCAGTCTTGCACAGGCAGTCACTAGATCTTTATTTTAATTATTTATTTTATTTATTAAAGGGACAGTGCATATTAATATACGTTATACATGGAAATTTGCCAGAATTAGCCTAAGGGCTATTTTCCATCTGTAGTCCCTGGACAGTTGTTATGTGTCCTCCTGAAAGGAATAAAATTACACATCTTGCTCTAATTTTTCATGTAAAGGTAAAACAAAATAAATCAAGAAATGTACAATGTGCAAAACAGGAGAATGACGGAGAAAATAAGGAAAATGATAATAATAAAGTACAAATAAATAAAGATAAAAACTTGACTTCATTATATACATGTTCACGTACACATCCATGCACACATACGAATAATAATATCCTTTTTAATGAATCATACTTGCCACAAGCACAGGTTTGGAACATTCAGTCACTGTTTTGCCCATAAATCTTTTTCTATGTTGTCATCCAAGGAGCTGTGCGACTTTGACATTACATGTGGCTGTTGTTACTTGTGTGGTACTTCTGTTACCGCGTGAGACCTGGAATGTGCAAGTCCTTGTGAAAGGGTCATATTTCTCTCACTGTCACTGCTGCGCTTACATCCTGCATTATACTTATCACATTTTACAGCTCTCTGTAAATACCAGCCACATAGACACTTTACTCATGTTGTGTTTGTCTTATGGGATCAGGATGGGTTTGTTTTGTTTCCACACAGACGGACAAGCCAGGTAAAAGTGATTTAAAGACTGCAGAGGTCAAAGGTGCTCCAGAAATGACTGGAGCACAGTGCACAGTGCATAAACCATGTGTTATTTTCGTCAGAGGTTGTCGTTGCAAAGTTACATTTCAATTAAACATTATTAGACGGTCTAGTTTTGTGTGTAACACTGATTTAGATTCACATTATTCTATAATTTAACCCTATGTGTTCTTCTGCGTTTTTACACTTGGCAAGGCAATGTTATTTGTATAGCACAGAGCAAGAAAGGGATGGTTTGAATACAGGCATTTGTAATCATTGTACATTCATTCAGTTACCTCAGGATTTGGTGGGCGATGTGGCTGACTGGGGCAATGAAAGATGAGTCAAATGCAGAAAATAGATTTCCCTTCAGGGATAAGAAAATTTTGTCTCAACGCACACTTGATCCATGTTAAATTACTTTGTTCAAATTACTATTGGCGAGCAGGCAAATGTTAACCACAGGGAAACAAGTGATATATATGAATTTCAGGTCAATCCAACTCTGAAACTATTTCCCTTCACCACAAAAATGCCTTGAAATTAGCCTTTGCAATTACAAATCAGAAACAATAGTTGAACTCATTGAATTCTAGCTCGGTGTATATTATAAATGATTGTCGAGCACACAGTGGCTTTAATTGTTCTCAAGTGAGCTTATTTTAGTGCAGGGAACAGTTGCCAGTGGTCAGGATTGTACTGTGAGTTTCCAGTGCTTTCACAAACACACAGCTCCACACAACATCCCCTCTGTTATGTTATTTTATTGTCATTTTCTCTCACACTCACCACAGCTTTCTGCTCTCTGCCTTACAGAGCCGAGGAGACCAACCGGAGACTTAAAAATGTGAGTGCACTTTAACTTTCTCATTAATAAATATTTTCCTCTCAAATATTACGTCAATTATAATTCATGCATTCAAAACTTGACTGAACTGTGTTAGCTAAAGCTGAGAATTTAGTGCATTTTTATGATGTTATTAATATCAGTTTTTATTGTTATTCTCTCTAGGTGTTGATTACTATTTACTGGCTTGGAAGAAGGGCTCAGTGTGACCTTGTATATGATGGACCTTACCTAAACTTAAAAGCCTTTGAGGGATTGTTGGGCACGGCACTGTACAAGGTAAACGTCATTGAAGGCTTATGCTTTAAAAATATTTCATTTCGAGACCCCAGGAGGTACAATTAAAATCCTCATGCATTACCCTCTTTGCTTATTTATATTCTCTCTGGTATGTGCACAATGTGTTGAAGAATGCTGGTCACTAAACCAAAGCCATGTTAACTCATAAATGTCCAAATCCTTTGACTCAACTATTTTAATCTGGTCTGCAGTCCCATACAGTTTACCAATCTGACAGTGTAAATAGTGGAGCAGCCTCTTCATACACACATCCCTGCTGAATGTGGCACCTCTCTTCCATTTTGATTTGTAGGCACTGTCTCCTATAGCGGCCCCCATACTGTAGTTAGTATTTAATTTAGAGTTAACCTAAAATATGATAAGACTCTGGCTACAGCTTTTGTGTAATTTTATGGGCTTTAGAGATTTTAAATATTCTGTTTTGTCACTTCATTCATGTTCGAGCTTGTCAATATGTCTCCAAGGCTTACAGAAAGACTATAATTACAGGAACATTTGTACATTATGGCACTGCATGTTTGACAGACAAGACACCTTTATAAACAGACAAACATTTCATTATATTTTAAATAAGAGGCCGCTTAACCTGGGAGGTCTGTGCTATATCTTTCTGTATTTTTGTCAATGAAGGCTCTGCAAGAGTCATCGTCCAGTCTACAAAAAGACAACAGCATTTTGCGAGACAGTGGTTTTGGAGAGAGCTGGTACTCAGAACAAGACCTCCACTTTGGGAGCGGAGGAGGGGGGCACCGGAGAGACGACTCCCTGGACAGTTTGGACTCACTGGGATCTCGACCACACAGCATTTCATCGGACATCAAAGGCAGCAGTGAAGGTGGGAGACGTGATTACATTACACATCATTCTTCAAGTCTAAAGGCACTATTTACATCTCTTGTGAACAATAGCTTCTGGCTCTTTTTAAATTCTCAGGCACCAAAGTGTTAAATTCTTTTCAAAATATTTCCCTCCAGTTCATTTGCCCTGAACCTAAAATATTTGTGAACAGACAAGATGTGAAAGATCTGAGCCAGAAATCTGACTCCCATATGAGATAACAAATATCCGATGCCATCTAGTGGTGTCCGATGGAACACAATTCATTTCATTGAAAATATAATGGAAAGTCCATCATCATTTTTGATTATTATTATTATTGAACTAGTTATGGGCGTTCATGTGTTTTCATAATCATATACAATTAGAATATAAAAAGGTTTATTTAAAATATTGGTTTTGTTGAAAACATCTGTCTGAACTTTAGGAAGATCTTTCAATATAATTTATTTCTCTGTGTTTCTCACACTTTTCATGATCCAGGATTTTGCAGTGACACTGAGCCAGAGCCTGTCTTCAGGATGGCTGACAAGGATAACTTGAGTTATCGCCGGTCAGCTGTGATTGCGCCTAAGACAGCTACACAGTTTAACCAGTTCCTGCCCTCCAAAGACAAAGCTCCAGCCTATGTGCCAGCTCCTCTAAGGAAAAAGCGAGCAGAGCGCAATGAGGACAGTCGACGCAGCTGGACTAGTCCCTACACAGAAGAGGACATCCCTCTCACCAGGTATGAACACACACTATGAAATGTTTATATCCAGTAACTACGGTTTATACTGGTGTGAGTGGTGCTGGATGTTTACTTCAGTGTTGGGTTTACTATTATTATTGACTCCATCTCGCCTGACTGCTCTGTCAGTAGAGTGTCCCCGGTGCCTGCAGCAGGGCAGCTGTGGACCTATGACGACAGTGGAAGTGACTCTGATCTGGACCGCCCTGACCCTGACCTGGTCCTGGACGATCTGGCCAGCAGACGTTTCCACAGCCCCACCCCCTCCACTCCCACAAACTTTGCCATGCCCCTGAGCCCTCTGGCAGGCACTAAGTCACCTGAGGCAAGGCATGGACCATGGCCACAAGTCAATCTGAATCCTGGCTTTATCCCACAGCAGAGTGTGGTTTGTCTCAGGTCAGAGCAGCCCCGGTGTGAATATGGCATGTTGTCCTCGGGAGACAGTGCTTGTTTTAGTTTACATCAGCCATAACCTCCTGCAGACTTTATTATGCTCTTTCTAACTTAGAAGTTCTGGGATTGATGTTGGTTTTTGTTGCAGTGCTCCTTGATTTCTAGGCTTGCAGGGCCAAGCTATCAGCATAATAAGTGAAATTTTGGTTTTGCAGCTTGCAATTGTTCACTCATCCTTGCATCATTTCAATTGAATTGACTGGCTGAAAACAATGCTCCTTTTTGCTCTTTTTGCGATTGGTTTGCTGTGCATTTCAAAATACTAGTGTGATTCATGTTTGGTTGGCTGTCTCTTTTGAGCAGCAGAACTGGTGACAGTGAGTGTGGAGATAATCCCTCGCCCCAGCGCTCCGCAAGGGTGGACCACAGCACGGGCGTGTCATCTCATAGTCTATTCAGGGATGTCTACATCGACTCAGAGGACTCGGATGATGAGGTGGGCTATGCTGACCCTGTCCAAGATGATCTGTACGCCAGAAAGTTGGGTACCAAGCCCCAGGCTCCTGCTATGTCTCACGACAAATTCCTACCCAAATTTTGGACACCTGAAGAGGACGTTCATATTCAGAAAATCAAACTGGGCTCACAGAAACGACCCTGGTACAAGAAGATGCAAGGCCTCAGGTGTGTGAGGAATATGGCATGTCATGGAAGTAGTACATTTAAAAAGACATTACAATAACATAAGTCAGGATAAATGTCTCCATAATAGCTGCAAATTGTTTCTTGCTATGCTTTTAGAATCAATGCATCTGAATTTCATTATCTTCGAATCAATAGTGCATTTTCTCATGAATTCCTCATTTTCTCTCTCTGTCGTCTATTCTTTTCATGGTGTTTTCTGGCTGTAGCTACAAGAAATCAGGCTCGTCTTCGGATGATTCAGACTGCGACGTCAGTCCATGGGTCTCTGGACGCACTTCGTCTGGTCCTTCTCAGTCCGTTTCAAATAGGCCCTCTGCAGCTCCCACCACCCTTGTTGTGGGGAAAAGGTCGATACAGCTGCATGAATGTGACACTGAGGAAGCATACTACTAACCCTGGCTACAAACTAACTGGACTGGTATTCCTACTTGCTGCTTTCTAAAGAACTAATACAGTACTGTAATCATCAACTGTTGGTGAGCTTCACTCCTATTTGCACTGATCTCTGAAATAATCTGCTTTCCAGCTTGAATAATACTGATATGCATTAAGAAGTATGGAAATATTTGATCAACTTGTTTGAATCAAACTGTTTACCTTTTTAGTAAATGTCTCCATCTATTTTTCTTGCTCTGTCATCCCGTTTACAAGCATGCACTCATCACAACTCTCTCTCTCTGTCCTTTTCTCTCCCTTTGCAACCTGCAGTTCTTATATTGAACCCAACTCCCCACCACTGCAACTCCCAATCATACTGCCCCCTGTGTTAGTGCACCCTCCGTTAGTGTTTGCCCCTGTGGACCCCACCTCAGGCCCCAAGTTGGTGAAATGTGAAAAGTTTCCCCTCTATGGTCGCCCCCCAGACCCTCCTGAAATCCTGGATTATGACAGTTTATGCCCTGACTTGGAGAATGATGACATGTTTGCCAGAAGGACCCTTGCCTTTCAGTCCAACACAGACCTGGCAATGATGAAATTGCCCATTAGGTCTATACGTTACTCATCAGAACCTCAGCTCAATATCATTACTCAAAAACATGAGCACAGCACCGAAGAGGAGGAGGAGATCTTCCCGGACATAGAAGAAGATGATGTGGTTTATCGTAAGGAAAAAGTATCGCATGAGCAGCGCCCTCTCTCCGGCGGTCCTGATAACTACAGCCCCATGCCTATACCAGAACCTTGGACTCTGCCACCTGAACTCAAAGCCAAACTCCTTTGCCCTCCCTGCCCTTTAAACCAGGAAAAGGAATGCAATAAAGCAGATATAATTGATAAAGGATTGCGCCCTGTCACAGATGATATGTTGATTCGAAAGCTGGAGGTGTGTAATAGAGCTGCTTTGATAAACCAGATGGGTCCTCTGGTGCCTTCGACCTGCAGTGACAAGGATTTGCAGAAGTGGCAGACTATTAGAGAAGCAAGTCAGATTAAATACAGGAAGAAACAATTAGTGGAAAGACTGGCCGCATTAAAGACATAGAAGGAACATATTTTGACACTGTGGATATTTGAATATTTCCTTTTACGGAGATTGGCTGGTGTGTTATGTGTTTGTTTTGTTAAAGATTGTGACATGCTTTTGTAAATACAAGGAGAAACATGTAGTTAATAATTCAGAAGATTTTGCTGTGTCGTACATTGTTGATGGTTCGATTATGTGTTCAATTTCTGTATTTTGCCAAGAAACGTATTCATAAAGGCTGAAAGTGAAAAGCTAATAAATATTGTATGTGACAATTGTAACATAAGCTGAGATTTGCCAACAAGTAGCCTATTTTTGAGCAATGACACTGGATTCAACAGTGTATTGACATATTGAGTGATATAGTGACATATTGATATATTAGTGAGTATATGCTTCGAAGACACGCACAATGTGGTTGCTTTGAACTGAAATGAAATATGAATAAACAAATCATTCTCAACATGTTTTGGAATCTGCTCCATGTTTTTCATGTTTTTGCATAAAGACATCCGTGAGAAGTGCCATAGTTCAATGTTACAGAGAAATAACTTCACACTCAAATGCGATGTTCAAAGTGCAGCAGCATCACAGTGTAGAAACATTTGACTAATGAACATGTCGACAGTCACTTCGCTCTGTGGATGAAGCCGTGAGATCCTAAAGAAATTTCCCATTGCAGTAAAAGAAGATGCGTTTCTATAGTAACATGAACACAACTCGACCCTAGTGTTTGTGGGATTGCAGCAGCACTCACAAAGCTCCATTTAACCTGTGTCTGGGCCATCTGGACTTACTTTGCCTTTTCCACATGTACTGTAAAGCCACTTTCCAATGACATCAGTCAATTTCTATAAAGGCAGCATTGTTTATTGAAACATATGTCTGCGCTGCTAAAAGGCTGCAGCAAAGAAACAGTACGTTGGCTATAGTGTCCCCAACCTCTTTTTTCTCATAAGGATCAGTATGAAGTATATGATGGGACCAGTAAGGCTGGTAACAGTAGAGCAATTCATACAACTTTACACTTGGATTAAAAAGAAAACAAAAGTCTGAAATAAAGTATTTATAATTATTTCCTCCAGAGAGTATGGGTCTACAACTGCACACTTTTGATTGTGTAGTTTGAGTAGTAGTTAAGTAAAAAGTAAGGAACAATTGACATTACAAGTATTAACTACATTATTGTTTTGTACATGTTCTTTATCACATTTATTCAATTCCTGGTTTGGCTTTAATGCACTCTCACATCTCCAAGGGGTCCATAACCCCCTCTTGTTTTAGGATTCCCGTATAATTTATCTACCCTGTTTGTGGTTCTTTCTTCATTTTATAGACAGCTCCCAAGACAGGACAGTCTCGAAGGGTGAGTTGATATGAGCTCTCAAGAATGTGGCACATTTGCTATAAGGGCTCTTCAGTTGCATCCTTTCTCCCTTTGCTTTTGTCACTACTCTTCTCACTCACCGGCTGCTAAAGCAAAAGCCGCTAAACGCTGACACATAACGTGGTGTATTGTGTGGCACGGGGCCAAGTTCAAGGGGAGGTTTAATGCTCGACAAAGCCCCATTGACAACGCAACAAAGTGGAAAGATGTGCGCACCGCTTGTACACTGGGTCATATGGCTGGAGTGCAGGGAGTCAGTCACTTTTAACAGCTTGTGATAACCCTATGATTCCAGTGTGATAGTTTGCCAGGAGGTGAGACTGCAGCGTTTTCTTTTCCATAACTTGGGTGCACTTTGATGTGTGTTGTTTGTGCTTGGTTTGCATACTAACATCATAATAACCTGTTTCAGCTGGACACATGGAATGGCATGCATGGTTTGAACACCATTTTATTTTAATACTTTTCCTCTCTTCGTAGGAGCAAATCTACAAATGATATTGACATGGACCAGGGCGCCGCAAGACAGATCCGCTATGAGGAGCTTCAGAAGTTTCGGGAGCAGATCAAGCACAGTGATGATAGGTGGCAAGATGTGAGTGACACATTTTTATCAAGCTAATCAGGTTTTTTTCAGATAATATGTACAAAGTATATCTATGAGAGAAATATTGGCAAGGATTCATGCGCAATCGCTTGTATCTCCTGACGGGTCTCCCTATCCATATGGAAGGCTGTATCAATAAACTTGAAAAACACATATATATATTTAATTGGTCCTATGTCAGTACATTTTTTAATTGCAAATTAGATAATATCTATTTATCAATTTTATTAATGTGTTGCCATTTATAGGCGTGTATTGCCTATAAACGCCACCACAACAATAGTGAGAAATTATAGTGATATGTAATCAGCGACCCCATTGTGAGATCAATAAAGTTTATCTTATCTTATCTTACAGTAAATACATATAATAAATAGGATTGGTTTAATTACATTTCTTACAATATGTAGAAGAATTTTATTTGTTGGCTTTACTAGTCTTTAAGAAGCATTTAGGTCATCCAGTCACCATTTCTCCAGGGAGGTGAGCCGGGAGGAGCCTGGAGCACACAAATAGAACACCTTCAAAAGTAGCTCTTCTGTTCTGTGCTCTTTTCACTATCTACAGCTCACAGACTTTTCACGCACTCATGCATCACTCTTTGTCACCGTTAGTGTGCTGTAAGAAAAATCCATTCCTGCACAGAGTTACTGAGAAGTTGTACTTTTTCTAGGATCTGAGCAAATGGAAATCCAAACGCAAAAGTGTCAACTTTGATATAGTGAAGAAAAAAGAGGAGCGGGAGAAGATAGAGGAGATAACGTTCAGCAGCAGCAAGAAGTCAAAGACCTTCAAGGAGATGCAAGAGGAGAGGTAGGTCACAGCTGCAACATGTACATGGACAGAACACTTGTTTAGGAAAATTCAGCAAAGCTTCTTAACCTTAAAATATGTTATGTTTCACTTTAATGCTTTATCTGTGGGCTACTTTAAAAGAAACGGTGAGTGACTAGATTGACAGTGCATTGTACCTAAAAGTCATTGAGAACAAGTTAATGTCGGTCAGTGCAGTTTGCGTCCCCATTACCATCATGTTTTGTGATCATATTTGGTCTCTGTTGAAAACCAGTGTGAAATGTCTATAAGTCATCTTTTTCTTTTCTTTTTGTGGTCAGAGAGAGCAAGAGGCAGAGCTTAGGCAGCAGACTGGGATCATTATCCTACATGGATGACGAAGACGTGTTTGAAAAACCTGATGCCGCCCCACGTGCCCCTTACAGCAGGAGCCACACTATTGACACTCCGCTCTACTCCTCTTCTTCATACCGCGAGTCTACGTTGAAAGAGGATGATCCGCCTCCAGCTTCCACCGCGACTGGCAGAGCAGCTTCTCCTGTGCCCGCAAGAGAATCAGTGAACGTCCAAACTACGTCTCTCACTTCTACAAGCTACACCTCCCACCAGCGTTCCCCTTCTCCCCCGGCTGCACCCAACCGTCGCCTTCAAACCAGCACAGCAGAAACGGTGACCACGACCTCCTCCTTTCTAAACTCTGCGCCGAAGGTGCAGGAGCCAAAGAGCCCATTGTTACCTCCCCAAACTGAGGTGCCCTCTGTTGAATCCCCGTTCAAACGGCCACAGCAGCAGATCCCAATGGAATCCAAGCCTCCAGTAGTGTCTCGAGTTTCCGCCTCCCTGCCCAGGACCTATCAGAGGTCGGATAGCGCCCGGCTCACCTCAGTCGTTGCACCAAGACCATTTGGAACCCAGGCGACCCGCGTATCCTCACTCTCTCGAGCCAATACAGTGAGTCTCAGTAAATAATCGTAAATAATAATAGCTGAATCGGTGTCAACTATGTATAGTTTAGCATCACTAGCATGTATGTACACACAATACACTAGTCTTGTGTCAATCCGACCTAAAAACAACAAAATACCTAAATGAATGGTGCATTTTTCAACTGTCCTGGTGGTGACCTGATTTTCATGAAGTGGTCCGATACATGTTCTTGTTAATTTATTTGGTTTGGAACATTTTAGTGCTTATAAAATGTTCATTGAGAATACTCATCTCTCTACGTATACGTGACTTGTAATTTAGCCTTGCCTAGTCTCATTTCCTATATAAAAAGAAAGTATGGTGACAAACTGTATAAATATTCAGGCAAAACAACAACATTAAGAAGAACCCAATCAAAAAGCGGGCGTGGACCGTTGGGGAATGCACTTTTATAGTATCAATCATTCATTAAAAGAGGCTACCTAATTGTTATTTTAAATCCACATGTACGTAGGAGTGTGTAATATTTTACAGTCATCACAAGTTAGTACAAAGGGTGTGTGCCTGTGCGTCATAGCAGAAAATGAAACATAAATCATTTCACCATTGTTTTGTGTTATGCCTTTAAAACTTATATTACTTACTTTATGTCTGGTATTTATGTCCTGTTTCCACCTTGTCAATCCGCATAATGCATAAGAATATCTTTTGCTCTTTGCAGACGGATGACTCTAAGAAACCTGTGAACGGTGACACCTCTAAGAGAGCGTCCGTGCCGAGCCGTTATCACCAGTTCATGACTGCTGAGGATGAAGCAGAGTCCAGCTCCGCCCAGAGCAGCGAAGACGAGGCCAGCGCAGAGAAGAGCGCCACCTCTGAGGAAATGAAGAGTGAAACCGCAGTCAGCCCTGCTCCAGTTAAAGACAGCAGCCAGGTCAGGGTCCTCTGTGCACAAGGAGACATAGAAATATAGTTAAATGGATGTTAAAACTCTTTAGAATGCATACTATTTGTATATTCGCTATAAATAAATAAAACATTATGATATCTTATATATAGCACATGAGCCATGAATATAGGGAATGTGAATAAAGTAGGGTCTTAAAACTGGGGCAACTTTCAAACAACAAAAACAGACAGAGAGGATCCATGTAACTAGATGCTTGCTCTTAAAACATGCATGTATATTTGACCACATTTTTAGATCGGCCTTTTCAGACAAGAAAGTGAAAAATAGTGACTCATGTGGCCTTTATACACGTATGCAAAAGATAACATGTTTTGTGTTGTGGTTTGATTACAAGACACTTTATGTTGGGACAAGTAGATGAAGTAAGGTACCCCAGTTTTAATCTTGAATTAGGATTAGCAACAGTAGCGGAGGTATTAAAAGGACATTCATTTTTCATGACACGACTGCATCTAGGTAACAGAACTTGATTTCCTCGGGTTCAGAGAAAGCTATTTTGTCGAAACATTTATCTTTGACCTGGACTTCCTATTGTCCTGTCTTTAGGAGAGCTTCTGTGAGACGAGGATAAGCCTGAACCAGAAACCCAACAGTAGCAGAGACTTCGGCTTCCAGGCAGATTGGGACTCTACTGGAGCACGTGTCACGTCCATCGTCAAAGGTGATCATAATCCAACATTTTGAACTTACTGCAATGAAGCAATAGCAGTTTACTCTTTCAGCACTTTTCAGCTTTAACCAAATGTTCTGCTAATAATACAAGATCCTAGTTTTACTGCTTTGACTAGTTTATACTTCCTCTATTACGTCTTTATCTCTTTATTCCTGTTTATAGTGGAAAATAATCAGTATTTCCGGCTGTTCTTTAAAGGTCATTTCAAATAGTGTTTTAATAGAAATAATGGTGTTGGCTCAGTTGTGTTTTACATTAAGTCAGCTGTCTGCTGGTTTTCCAGACCACTGCAGTGATGATGTCAGGACTATGTAGGGCAAGTTCTATATGGGTCAGATCTGCTGGGTATGAGCCTCGCCTTCTTCGAACTTTTTTCCATTTAGCATGTGATGATGAAAGTATATATTCCACCAGCAGAAAAGTAGTCATGTGGTTACGGTGGTGTTCCCAAACCGTTTATAATAACTGCATTAGTCATTGTTCCATAGATCTAAGGACAGTTGATGTCCCAGATCATCAACTGTCCTTAGATCTTCCTGCATATGAAAGGAAAACTCGAACACCCTCTGGGAGACCTCTGGGACACCCACAGTGAGAGAGGGGTTTTATTACAGTACATGTATTTTATTGCTCAATACAATCGCAGGTCAGATTGCCTTCCCACAGATCTGATCTGATCAGATTGTTACATCAGTGAGCGTCACTAACCAATGCCATGAACAAGCAACCCAATTGTAAAGCAAAATTTAAACGGTTTAGCTTGTATAACATATTCCTGCATGTCTCAAAATTGTAGTATGTAGTATATTGTAGGCATTCCAGAAAGACTGATACCAGACAAAGTAAAAATATTTTCTGAAGATAACAACAGGTCATTTTGTTACACAGGAAGCCCCGCTGAAATGTGCCAGCTTCAGCCCGGGGACGAGGTGCTGACGGTGAACGGCCAGAAGGTGGCAGGCATGAGCTACACGTCCTGGAAGAGCCACATGGAGGAGGCTTTGCAGGAGGGCAGTCTGGTCATGGATATAAGGCGTCATGGCAAGAACAGTGAGTCATATCTCCTGTGTGTTGAAAAGGCTTTTAGTGGAGTCAAAGTGGGAGGCTGGCTATTACAGGTGAAGTAAGGGTTAGATTCTTGAGATGACAGAATAACTCAGTCTTTATGCATTACTAAATACTTTTGACACCTCAAATTGGTCCGTAAACTATTGTTGAATCATCCATGAATGAGACTCTGACAGAAAAACGGTGAAGGTGTGCCAACTGCTTTCCTCTGTTCACACGGGTTACTGCATTTCCTTATGGGGGTGGTTGCTATTTCTAATTACATTGCACTGTATTGGTATTTCTTAGTATGTTCTCTTTGCACTATACTTATTTTATTTAGACTTTGATTTTGTGGCAAACTTATCCACGCCAAGCGCATGTTTCCCTGGGTGAAAGAGTGCTGCTTTTTTCACAGCATTAGTTTAAAAAGATGACTTGTTCCATAGTACGTCAGTCTCACCTTACAGAAATAATACCTCACCCTAAGTAGCTCACTTAAACTAACACGCTGAGCTTGTTAAAATAGCTGTAGTTATTACAAATGGCTGTGAGCCTGTTTGCCACATTGTGTGAGTTTCTAAAGCTTTTATAGAGTGCATGGCTGGGAAGGTGGTTTCTCTGGTACACCCTGCTATTCCTCTTAACCACACTTTAACCTGGTCCCTTGCTTATTTGTGGTGCACAAATTTGAATATGTTTTTTAATGTATATACAGTCATCAGGCATTGCATTATGTCCACACATAAGTTAGTGGAAATACTATTCTGGTTGCATCAATCATTTGTCTAATTTACAATAACTTTCAAATATTATATCTCCTTTAAAACATTTGCATATTATGAGGCCTCAATATGTTAACTTTACTGCAAAACACTGTAACAATGCTTTCCATCCTCTTCAATTAAGAAGCTCTTTTGTGTGACTAATAAGGACAAAGTTGAGATGAATAGAGGAAATCAATCTGTACCTTCAAATCGATTGATCAGCATTAAAGCAGTGAGAATATTCACATGGGGCTGGAGGGCTGACCTTTGTGAGCTCACATCCATGAAGATAATGTTAATGTTGGTTCAAAAAGTAGAGAGGTGTCAGAATACAGAAACATAGCCCATAATGTGATGCCTGGTCGATTTATCATACAGATATAAACATGACTGTACATCCTATCTTTGCCATTGCATTACATGGATGCAGACTGGAACAGAGACCAAAATTCCCTGCCATATAAAAGCCATAAGACCATCAATCTGACCAGTACGGACCATCCACTACTTCTAGGTACCCCTGAGACTAAGACAATCAACTCCAGTTTGGATTTCACGTCACATATTTCCACCAAAACAGAGCCACTCAAAGAGGCCTTCACGCACCAAGTTGTTGTAAGTGATTCAAAGTCAATCTCTCTCATGTATTGAATCGGTTTTATTGATTGTGTGCAATGTCACTTCTCTCTCCAGGACGTGGCCTCCAACGGACTTAACGGCAGTCTCCGTGACGAACGCGTGACCATGAGGAACAAAGGTAGACAGCAGAACACACGATCAGAAAGGTTACTCGATTGATCTTGGCTACAGTTTGAGCACGGCGTACAGAATACCTCAGGATGAAACTTGCTGAACAAAGCTATAGGGACTTATTGAATACATTTGGATGTGCTGTAATGTGACGTGCATTTTCTTGTTCTTTCCTTTCTTTTTTCTCATGTAGAGTCAGAACCTATAGCTTTGAAAAACTTAAAACGAAGATCTGAGTTTTTTGAACAAGGTAAAATGTTGACAAAGTTGGTAAATAGAACATTATTATTCTTTTGTGTTCTTCAAGCTGTCTGAAGTCTCTTTTCTTTTTCCATCACGTCCCTCCGATTCTTACAAAGGCAAACTGTGTCTAGTGCATGTAAAGCAGTTCATTTCCAACTTAAATCCAATGTGTGGTTGTCTAGTCTGCGGGGCTCTTTCTGACCTTTATGCATTACACCTTTCTTCCTCTAGGGGTGCTGTTGCTGCTGCTCCTGTGGCCCTTGTCTTTCACAAAACCTGAGACACAGACATGCTGGACTCAGTTCCCTTTATCACGCACTTAAACGTCTCCAACTGTAAATATACTTTTGTGCAGCATGTCTTTGTCCACAAATCCCTCGTTTGCTTCTGTCGTGGGAACTCTTGCTGTGATGCATGACTCAGGACTACCGTGTCCATTGCATTTGTGCATGTTGTCTTTCTGGTTGCATTTTTTCTCTTAATTAACCAGTGTTCCTATTTGAAACTTGAATGCGATCTTGGGCAGTTCAGTATTGCAGATTTGAGAAATGCCACTGTAGTTGTAATGTTTAGATAAAATTATTAATAAATCAAAATGTATTGGATAAAGACAATCGCCTGAACCTCACGTTTAGCTTAGTTTGTGTGTTAATTGTGTATTTTTCTCTCTTCAAGGAGGATCAGAGCCTGTGATGCCAGATGTAAGTAGCAGACATTGTTCAATATTCAAAGTGTGACATATATTTACTTTTTGCACCCACCATGTACTGGAGTACTTTAAAGCTGGGGTTACCAAACTGTTTTCAATAATTATGATATATTTAGTTCATTCCAACAGAAAGAGTGTTGTAAAGGTAAAACATCGTTGGACAAATCTGACCACATCATGTTGTCTTCATCTTAAAAGGAAACATGTAACCTTTTGCATATTTTTAACTTTTCTGTCTGAGAAAACTGGCCTAAAGATGTGACAGAGGCCAGTGATGCAGGGGTGTGAACCAGACTGCTTTAAGAGCCAGGAACTAGTGACATTGACTTTACCCCTTCCTAGATCCCTGTTCCTCCGATAACTCCGTCCTCCAGCAGCCGGTGGTCCTGGGACCCAGAGGAGGAGAGAAAAAGACAAGAAAAATGGCAAAAAGAGCAAGAGCGCCTCCTACAGGTATAACTGTTACTTTTACATTAGTAGCCCAAAGAAAGAGAAAAGAATCATTTAATGGCCAAGCTGTTTCAAAATAATCAATATTTTGACATATTTTTGAGTTATTTTTGATGACTGCTACATTTGAGTAAACATTTTGAAGCTGAGATAGAGCTTGAGGTAAAAGATGGTTTTGAGTAATGTTCATGATATGTTGACATCTGTTCTGCTTATACTGTGTTTTCAATCGTATTGTTTTCATATTTGGTCGTCTGTTGTTACTCTATCTTCCTATATTTATAGGAGAAATATAAACGTGATCAAGAAAAACTGCAGGAGGAGTGGGTCAAAGCTCAAGAGGAGATAACAAGCACTCAAAGCCAGCAGGAGGTGAGTGTTTTTAAGAATCCTGAATGGTTCACAGTGGGACGTCATTTAGAAAACCAGACAGTGAATGGCTTAGGCACAGTAAACAATATGCTTGTGGCCTATCTTTCTCTTTCAAAAAGAGAACCAGGCTTAAAGCAGTTTTTGGCTCATGGAAAGTCGCAATATATTTCATATCTGGCTACTTGTCTCCTTATATGACGGCTCCCACTGGTCAGGCTGAGAGCAATCATTTGTATATTTTAATATATACAAAGCAAATATACATAAAAATAGTAAGATGAATTACATTTCTAGGTTGATAATTAGCATCTCACGCAACATCCATAAACCCAACGGGCCCAAAGAGGCAAGCGTCCATGAGTCATCGCATGAGCTTGTCTAAATATATGCAAATGGAGCAGTTAAATGTTATGCTGTAATTATGCCATCATTATATGCCGTCGTCAGATCCTGATGTTTTCATTTGCCTCCTTTCCCACTATAAAAATTCCAAGTGAAAGTGAAAGCAGAGCCTTGTTCAGTGATGTTGAAATAGAAGCACATGACAATCATGTTTCGCAATAAAAAGTCTGTGTGAAATTCCCGATGTCACATCAGGGCATGTGCTGAGTTGCTTAATAATTGATGCTGTTGATTCTCAGTACAGTAAAGGTCAATGCTTCCTCTTTTCTGTGGCAGAGCCTGGACGTGAACAACCGGCGCCCGGGCCCACACTCCCCCTTGTCTCCCGTCAGCCAACCCCTCACCTCTCTGTGGGAGGAGCAGGAGAAGATGAGGAAGGAAGAACTGGAGCGACGGAAGCAAGCAGAGGAACGAGAGCTTCAGCGTCTAAGAGAGGAGCGACTGAAGAGAGAGCAGCGAGAAGAGGAGGAGAGAAAGAGGAGAGAGGAGGAGGAGGAGAGGAGGAGAGAGGAAGAGGCCAGGAGAAGGAGAGAGGAGGCAGAAAGGAAGAGAGAGGAAGAGGAGAGGAGGAGGAGAGAGGAGGCAGAGAGGATGAGAGAGGAAGAGGAGAGGAGGAGAAGAGAGGAGGCAGAAGAGGCGCAGAAACGGATAGAGAAGGAAGAGAAGGAGAGGAGGAGGAGAGGTGAAGAGGAGAGGAGGAGTAGGGCAGAGGAAGCAGTAGAACAACAACGCCGGGAGAGGGAAAGAGCCCTGGAGATGCAGAAGCAGCAGCAGCAGCATCAGCAGTGGTCAGTCATGTCCCAAATGCATATTCAAACACAATCTGTACATGTAATATTGCATAACACAAGTCTGGAGTGGGCAGAGGGATATTCTAAAGACATCTCCTGCTGGTCAAGAAAGCAACTAAGACACAGACCAAAAGGCAATACAAATGAATACATCAATATACAACACTTTCATAATTCTACAAGCCCTGTCAAAGTAGCAGATTTCTACATGATCACCTATATCCAGGACACTTTCTATACAACAACCTAGCTTCCCACTAATCAGGGCTTTATTTAGATTCAGAGATGTATTTTATTTTCAGTAAAACCACATTGGAAAACATTTGCAAAAGTTCCCAGTGTGCACAAGAGAAGCACATAATTAAAAAGGTTAAAAGTACAGAAATTAATCAAACTAAAAAAAGTGCAGGAACATATACAGTAGGAACAATTTAGAATCAGAATCAGAGTTTAACAAGTAAAACCAGCCTAAACTCATAAACTCGACACATACACACATGAAATCAGTTTTAGCTTCATGTGCTAACCTGCTAGCGCTAATGCATCATCCCTGCCACTAATATGTGTTTTAACATCCTGCATGTTCTTCGTCGTCCATCCTGTGTATTTATCATCCTCTTCACCAAAGGGCTGGTGGCTTCCATGCCGAGCCCAGACCGACCTTTTCAGACAGGTTGGTACAAATGTGTGGGGGAAAGAAAGCTTTTTTATTTTAGTATTTATCATAGTTCAGGCACAGTACATATACATTCTCTTTGTCCAGTCTTTCGATTATCCTCTCTCTGTGGTAATTCAGCAGACGTTTTCTGAGCAAATCCTTTTTTTTGGCGTCTGTACTAAAACTCCCACTAACATCAGACTCACCGCTTCTATAAATAAACAACAGTTGTATGATTTCTGTATAAACCATTTACATCTAAAGCAGGCCCCACTGTTTAAATCATTTTTCTTTGTGTCACTTTTGGTTCCCGCTTTGTCTCGCTCCAGCTGAATTCCTTTTAGACGAATGTGTTGGCTACAGTATTGTTGACTGTTTTTATTTTTTTACTTTTATAGCAGGACAAGGTCAAAATCATCTCCTCAGCTTGATGAAGAAGACCGAGCTCGGCAGAGAGGTGAGTTTTTCTCGTTTTCAATTGGAAACCTTCAGTGCAGCATGCAGTGTTTACAGAAATAAACAGATTCTGTCTAACACAGGTCTTAGATGCATGCTTGTGGTATATAAGGCTTCTCTGGTTTAAAATATTGTATTCATCGTTTTCTAAAGGTAAAAACTGCAGAAAATAAGACCCTGCTAAAGTTCATGGTTGTTGCGTGTACAATATTTTGTTCAACTTAAATGTATGAATTGTATACGATAAATGCGCCTTGCTTATTCGGGGCGCAGGTGTGTCTGTGCAGCCAGGGGGCATGGCTCACTGGCTGCTGCAGGAGCGGGCGAGCGAGCGCTATAAACAGGCTCAGAGTCAAAGAGCAGCATCAGAGCTGGAGACGCAGAGGAGGAACATTCTGAATGTTATGAAATACAGACAGCCTGAGAGAGGTGGGCTTAAACCCAAGGAGACGGCACAAATCAAATAATGGCCTTCAGCACCACTCAATCTCCGTTGATTAGTTTGACAGAAAACTAATTAATCACCTGGCACCGCAAGAAATTACTTCGAGCTTGATTCAATAAGTCTTTTGAATCATTATTGTGTTTTGGAATTTTCACTAATTGCCCCTGCTTTGAAATCAATTATGAAATGAGTCAATGAAAATATTAGGGCAGTAGTGATTGACCAAAGAGATTATTGGTCGCCTTTTTGCATTGCATTGCATTTTTGTGATTTAAAGAAAGAATTAGTTGACTGAAAGACAAAAAAATAAGATTTACAACGTTTTACTTGAAGGGTGATCTTGTGTAACGCTGTACTTTGTATGCAGTGATGGGGACTACGGCGTCTCAGAGGGCTCAGCAGGCCGAGTCTCAGGCCGAGATGGATCGACAGCAGATCCTCAAAGAGATGAAGAAGAAGACGTCTCTGTTGACTGACAACAGCTGGATCCGACAGCGCTCCTCCACCACCAGCGGCGTAGAGGGCGAGGGCCCGTCAATGCGCAGGTATGAGGTGGACGAGCAGGGATAAACAGACTAACGGTGGTGGGGTGGTGTACCTCTTAACACATGAGAGTGGTGTTTGCTTTGCTTCATTTTGGCTGCCAGTCGGACCAGACAAAAAGACATCCGGGTGGCAGACAAACTGGTTGTACTAACTGCTGACATGCAACGCTTTGCAGAGGTGATTCTCTCAACAACCTGGATACCAACAACTACAACTCGTGGCGTTCATCTTGGACTCCCAGGACCAACTCTCAAATCCCTAATTACTCACGGCCTCAGTCTGCCATGTCGGGTAGCATTTCCTCATATGGTGGCTGGTCAGGGGGTCTTCCTCGCTCCTCCACTTTACCCTCTTCATCCTCTTCAAGCTCCCTGCGAGGTGGGATAGGAGCCTCAGCCCCCTGGTCTCAACAGACACCCTCCCCCTCACTGTCCCCAACACCCACCACGTCCCCAGAGCCGCTGCCTGACTCCCAGCAGAGTAACAGGTAAAGGGGACGTTGACGGAGATTCTAAAGCTTGGTTGTCTTCAAGGTTCTAAGTGGATTAAAACAGTAGATTGTTGAACCAGGCCAATTTTACAGTAGTTATTTAATTAATTTGCAATACATTCAACATGGCTTTAATTGGTCTCACGAGAGTTGCATATACCAGTTACGGTAGTCATCAACTCAATTTCATTTACTCTATTCTTTATGGAAACCACAATCTATAATCTTGTTCCATTTAGAACCTTCTGGGTGTTGCTTTCATTTGTAATATGTCCATCACATACATCCTTTAAAGTGCCTACGACAGCTTTTTGGATTTTTAGAATAAAAAATAATATAAGTGAGAGTTTGGCAGTAAAGCCGACAACAGGGAAATATGTTCAGATTTACAAGAAGTACATCAGAGTTTTAGAACTGATGACCTCACACTCGTCCTAAAGTTTGGCACAATTTACAACAAACACATTTTCTATCACACTACAATGATTTAACCAATGAAAGACAAACATCATCATTTCTCAGTACATAGCCGTTTTGGCCCAGTTTGTTAAATTCTGGAGTACTTTATTTTATTTGAAACCACAAAATATGTAAAAAATAATCCATGTAACTAGTTCCTTTTAATTTACATCTACAGCTTGTACATGTGTCCTAAGATAATGGGTGAGTGTGTACGACTCATATTTGACCTTTTCTGAATAAAAGTGTTAATGTTTTTTTAAATGGAAATACCCCCATGTCCGGCCTATTTATTACAAGCAGATTATCCAATGTCTTTCTGCTCTCTGATTTGGGTTGCCAGTTTGTTAGGTGAAATTTAGCTGGTTTTGGTTCTAATTTGGTTTTAATTCACAAACAAAATAGAATCACACAACAATAAGCAGTCTTGCGAAATACAGTTTGTTCTGTTTGTAAACCTCAGCAGGTGTATCGCATCAGTAACCAGTGCTTAGGAGCTAAAAACAGGAGGTAACAAAAGTTGGTTTACCACCGATAGTGTCCCTTTAAGTGAATGATGTCAGTATAGTGTTGTGAAAAGTGTGGCCTGTCATACGCACTCTAATGTATGTTTGAGTAACGATCCATCCAGTCCTGTGCTCAGCGTTAACATCACCGCTCCACGTTTTCTAATCCAGGTCAGTGAGTGGCAAGAAAATCTGTACATACTGTGACAGTCCGCTGGGGAAGGGCGCCGCCATGATCATCGAGAGCCTGGGCCTTTGTTATCATTTGACCTGTTTTAAGGTGAGACGCCGGATGCTATCAGGACCAAGGGAAATCTCGGCTGCGTCCAGTTTCTGACACATCATTCCTCCATCACTTTGTCCAGCTTCTCCTATCTCTGTTCGCTTCACTTGATGCTTTTCGTTCCCAGTCCTTGTCTTGATGTTTAAGTGTATCTTTCTCCTTTTCAGTCCAGATCCTTCACTTCTATTTGTCCTTCACTGCACTATTTCAAGTTATCTTTATGAAGCCAAGCACAACTTTTAACTTTGTTTCATGGGGGATTTTAGTGTTTCGATTGTGGGTCGGACCTCGGGGGGTCAGAAGCTGGCGCGGAGGTCAGAATACGAAATAAACACTTGTACTGCAACACCTGCTACGTGCGATGCAAAAGTAAGTGATTACATACAGTAACAGTAATACTCACATTTCACATGGTTTTAATTGTTGTTCTTGTTTGTTTCTCTAGCTAACCAGCCCACCGCCATGTGATGTGACCGTACTCCAACAAATTGATGAAGAAGCTACTTGTGATAATATCCCATAACGCTGAAGCCATAAGCAATAGCTCAGACATAACCGTCATTATTTTCGTGAGAGTTTACATTATGCATATTCATGCTTTTATCTAAAGGGTAAGCTTGCTAAGTTGTTATCGGCTTTACTGCTTAAGTATTAAAGATGTATACACTTTGTTTGCATGTTTCAGAGATTTTAGTCTGCTAACCATTCCATCGATAAATCACCTTATTATAATATCAAGTTTTACAGATGTTTTAAAATTAATTAGTTTACAAAAAGTTAGATTATCATGTCCGTTATCCATCTCCATAATGGTATTAATATTTTTATTGACCAAGATGTTGTAAAGTTTATGTGCCTTTTGTTTTAAACAGGGGAAAAAAGACTATTCTTGAAAAGTGTATTTAAAAAATATCCTTTGACTGTCTGCACTTGCTTTTTACTGATTAAGAAACGATTGTAACTGGTTTTTCATGTCCAAAATGTCATACTGAAAAAAGTGAGATTATTCATTTGTAAATAAAACAGCTAATGCTCTACTGTACAGTGACCTTTTTCATAACGTTACATAAGAGTTTTGCAGCGACATCTCACTTTGTGAAGCAATGTTTCTGTTGCCTCTAATCTCACATTCCTTCCCATCATTTCTGCCTGTGTCTGTCCCTCCTCTGCTTCATAATGAAAGGAATTTCAATGAGATTTTGTCTCAGGGTTCAGAGGACATGCCTGCTCTGCCTGCTCCAAAGCCAATTTGCCATGCATTTTTCATTTTGGCGTGCATACATTACATTTGATTACACTTTGATAAGCTATTTTCTAATGCATTCTTTCACTGTCTCACAAAACACTCCCTGCCTAAGCAGCTATGAATATTCATACAAGATTTGAGTAGAAATACTATCCTGAGTTTTAAAATGCTTTTGAAACAAGGTGAGGATGCCTCCGCTTCCCATAAGTAGAGGATGCATTCACTTGACGGATGGATTTAGGGAGGATTAAATTGGAGTTTTGAAAGGGGCACACATGTTGCCTCCAGGCAGCCACATTAAATATGGAGATCATTTGTATTTAGATCCAGCCTGCTGGGATAAGTGTTAATCCTAATGATGGAGGAGAAAACATACACAGAATACATTTTAACTAACGCAGACTCTTTTTCCTCTGCTATCTTATGTTAAGACGCAGAGCTAAAAGTGTAACTGTAAAATTGACAGACGGCAGGTTTACAGATTACTGTACACAAAGTGTTGGCAAGACAGTCCAGAACTATGTCTCTATTTAAAGCTTTGTAGTGTGGCGCTGCACTTGCAGGACTCCATGGAATTATAAAGGTCAACTTTCTGGAATATTGGAATATTCTTCACTAATACAGATTCCATAATGTGTAAGACAATATGAAGAAGAAGAAGGTTTATGGAGTTCCAAGCCCGCTTTCGAGGTAACATCTCAAATGAAAGAAAATAAATAAATATAATAATAATGCATATAGGGGATCAAGACTTTAGAGATCGATCACCGGTATGAATGACTTCATGGACAAATATTTGTATTATTCATAGATTCAAATAATCAACGTTGTTTGTGCCAATTAAGTGTTTAACTTTGTCATCTTTTCAAGATCATATTTATTTTCAATTTATTCAATTGATGATAAATGAAATTTCACTCCTGTTTCCGACGCTTAATACATTACTTTTAGAAGGCAGTCTCTGTCAGTGACCATGGAAACCAGGTGACGTGGGTGGGGCTAAGCAGGCTGCTCTCATTATTGATGATAGTCATGCTTTTTAGAATAAGGGGTGTGCAGTGGCACAGATTCAAAGTATTCTCCTGCAAGTTAAGTATTTGAAACAATATGGGATGAAGATGAGGACTTTATATACAACAGAAATTGAACAAAAATTCTGCTTAACAACAGGTGAGACAGCGCACCAAATATAGAAACAGTTTGTAATATCCACTACTTAAACAACAGTTTGTACAAATAAGTCTTTAGTTTACTCTTAAAAGAACTGAACGTGGGCGCATTATTTATGATTCTTCTACTTTACTCAGGAAACAGTGACAATGTCCAATCTGAGGATCTGAAGTTGAACACAGGTTTATGGGGCAGAAAAAAAACTGTAAAAAATATATAAAAATTCCAGATTCTGAAGACAAGCATGTCCGGAATTTACCCTCTGATGGTTTTCACCTTTGTGCAAATTCATATATTTGTTTCAATTCATGAATGTCACATTGTTTTTTAATGTTTGCAACTGTGCTAGATACCATCAATCTGGAACCCATGAATAAATATAGTCCACAGACCTGTTGCTATGGCTTTTGAGCACTTGCGTTATAGAATATTATCGTAAACCACGAATGTGCTGAAGTGAGATCCCATTATTGCATTGATGGTCTAAACTAAAAAATAAAGCCTTTTATTTGCACTGAGGCCAATAGTCCAGCGTATAATGGCCTTCATTTAACTGCAAACAATTAAAAAAGGTTAATGGAAGATCATTGATTTATGAGTCGATATACAACCAAAATAATTCTGAAGATCACAGCCCATGGTCTGAAATAGAACTGTGAAATGAAAGCATTGATTTATTGTCGTTTTTAATTAAAAATCTATCCAAGACACAATAAACCACCACAAATACATTACCCGGCAACAGCATGTCTCTCTGCTGTGTGAGGGAAGGTCTATTGTGGGAATTATTCTTGAACTGTTCACATTACTTGATGTCCTATTTTCCAAACACTGTAAAATCTGAAATGTTACCTACAGTTGTGTGTGTCCCCCATTCACAACGTCAGGGGTCATTTGGGCTTTTTGAACTTCTACAGTGTACATTGTGTAAGCAGGCCATTTTCTTTCACATTATTTTTCTTTTTTTAAATAAGCTATTTAGTTTGACCCAGTCCAAATGAAATGTCATGTTGTATAGAAAGACTTCCATCTCTGAGCGCTGATGACAAACTGTGGGAGTGAGAGAGTGCGTCACCTATGGAATGGGGGGTAATGGAGTGCAGATGGACAGATTAGTGCCTTTCTTTGCCACGGACATAAAAACTAAACTTGTACACAGATATTGATCGTTGACCTTTGGTTCAATGAGGAAACGATCAGCTCCGATCTCTGCTTGTCCTCATTACAGATGGGGCTGACTCTAATCCCTGCCTCACAAAAGGGCACCCACAACGCAGTCAATCTTGGAGCATGCGGCGCCTTCCAAAAATAAAATAGTGATTGAATATTGAAGCCTGGTTTGTGTGCTGTTTGGTTATGCAGGTGCGTCAGTTGGCTGGGATACATGTTGACACACACAATAGGAACCATGATTTCTAATTTAAATCGCAGCCTGATTGGAAAGTGCTGAAAACCGATTTATTTTGCCTCCTCTGCACTTTCAGACCCATGTTGCAATCAAGAAAATGTGTTTAATTCGTCTGTGAGAACCCAAGCACTCTATGCAATTAATTTTTTTAAGAGACCTAGGGAAAAATTTGTAACAGTTTAAAGTTTTGATTCAAAATGTTGATCTATAAAAAGTATTTAAGTGATTTTCACATCAGGGGAATTTTTCAGGTAATTCTCACATTGGGGCAATAGTCCTCATAATAGACCTGTTGATTAACTATAACCAGTCACATCTCATCAATCATAGTCACCTTTGTGATGCATAATACAGAACTACAGAACTAAATACAGGAAAATTCTGCATCAAAATAACCACATAAAAAGTAAGTAAGTAATGTTTATTTATATAGCAATTATTTACTGACCAAGGTCACCCAAAACGCTTTAAAATGTTCCGAAATCAGATATTTTTCCATTCACACACAGTGATGATGGCAGCAAGACACAAAACCCACTGAGCCCCCAACCAACACCATCCATTCAATCAATCGCTTATCACATTCACACCAATTGTTCATGTTTTAGCAGGAACATGTAAACTCCACTCAGAAAGACCCTGTTCTGACCAGGATTTGAACCCAGAACCTTCTTGCTGAGAAGCGAGATGAGTAGTGTAAATGTTGTTGGGCTCCTGTGTTTTTTGCTCTGCCTCCCCACCCCCTCTCTATTTTTCAGGGATTATGAGTGACAGGGGGCGTGGCCGTCTCATCTGCTGCTGAGAGGCATTCATATCAGCATCATTATCACCCTGAATATGATCTGCTGGAGTAGATGATTCCATGTCACAACTTAGAGAACGCAATGCGTACAGTTAATGGCCAACTTTCTTTTTGCTTACCAATTTAACATCCAGCCTGCCAGCCAGCTGCTGTCTCCACTGCCTGCTTGCCTTTGTTTTTTATTAAATCTCCTTTTGGTGGTAAATACAACCACATCTCTGTCTCTGCTTTTGGGTCCAACACTCTACTGTGACAAATATTGTGTTACAAGGTATTAGTATTAGATAGCAATATGGCCTACGTGCAGGACTGTACAAGGACTCCATGTTATGACTATGATGTGACTGTCTCTTTGTGACACGTATGTCTTTCGATGTGTGACGTGACAATGACTATATAAACTGTGTACTGCCTTTATTCTGTCTGAGAGAAAGAAACAGAGTAAACCATTGGAACTTGAGAGAAACTTAAATAAACTTCCAGAGTTTGGCACACCACGATCCGTCTCTGTCTGCTAAATCCTGACAAAACCTTAAACCATAGATACAAATCATTTCAGTATAGACAGGGGGAAATATGGTAGTCAACCAATGCTAAACTAATCCTAAAAATAAACCTCTACTCTTTGATCTTTTGTACTACTGAAATTATAAGACGAAAAAACGTATTATTCAATCAGTAAAGTGACCCAGAATCGTAAACTCCAACCAAAGTAGATAAAACATGAATTGCCATAACACTATTAGGCAGGGAAGCAGAGAATCGCAGTTTTTATAGTTTTGCAGCGTGAAGGAGAAGAAAGCCAGTGGACGTGTTTCATAGGCTCGTGCTGAGATGATAAGACAGCTGGACCCAGCTGGGCCATCCTGATATGCAGACTATTTGCCTGGGGAGACGAGAGCAAGTTTTTTTTATATTATTCCATCCTCCTCCAGTGCTATAGATGAGCCTGACCTGAATGACTGATTCCCCATTTCCTTTGGTGTTTTATAGATGTGAAAGAGAGGACAGTGACCGCATGGACACTGGCATTATTAACCATATGCCACTCATGGGTCCCAGGGTGAGCAATGACAAAGGGAATGTATCGCACCTGTTGTTGTCCATTTCTATGTCTCAAATACAAATAACGTTAATAGGTCTTTTTTGCACATACCAAGAACCAGCCCCTTTATTATCACAAAGTTCCTATTTTTTTAGTTAGAGCGGGAGGTTACCAAACTTATTTTGTAAGAGGGCCATTTTACTTTGCCTAAATTGTCCAAGACCCCGGAGTGACTGTATTCAGCCCACTCTGAGCTGTAGAATGAGGTATGACAGTGTTTG
Organism: Knipowitschia caucasica; assembly: GCA_964034765.1. NCBI lineage: Eukaryota > Metazoa > Chordata > Actinopteri > Gobiiformes > Gobiidae > Knipowitschia > Knipowitschia caucasica. The sequence goes on along the minus strand of OZ035837.1, from coordinate 26,285,337 downwards.
TTTTGTTTGACAGAGCTGAAGTTGGCTGAATGACACATGTTTACTCCATCCATCCATCCATTTTCTTCCCTTTAATCCATTTCTGGGTCAGGGGGGTGGCAATCAGAGCTGCCACCCAAGTCTCATAGCACCAGCCCCTCACTGACCCTCTGCAGGTGGTGAGTCCACAGGAGGACGGCTGCTCTCTGAGTGTGAGCATAGCCTTGATCTTTCAGTGGGGGCTTTGGGCAAAGTGGGGTTAAGTGTCTTGCCCAAGGACACAACGACAGCAGTCATCAGTGGGAGTCGGTGGAGAAGGTGCAGAGGTGGGAATTGAACCCACGACCTTCTGGCCTTAAGGCCAATGCTCTACCAACTGAGCTACTGTCGCCCCTTCATGTTTACTCACCAGATACAATCAAAAACAAATGTGTGTACAGTCAAATGACATCAACGACTGGATTTCAGTGATCTTAAGCTTCGCAATGAGGTATAACGTGTCTATGTTAGCTGAGCTGAAGTTGGCTGGATGACACTGTGATCTTGGGTTTAGGATCCCAACAACTACTTTGGGATAACAAGGCAGAGGGCCACATAACACAGACAGGTCGCAGTCCTTAGTTTGGACATGCCTGAGCTAGAGGAACCTTGCAGTCCCCTTTGGTTGGATCCACACTGTTAAAATAGCATAAAATGGCTAGAAACAGCTAAAGTTTGGGTCTAATCAACAGTTCTGTAGAGAATGAATGAGTCAAATGACAACTTTAACTATAAAAAGGTTCCTGTCACGATGGCAAAAGGAAATGAACCCGAAACGCAGAGCTGCAAAAATTAACAAACAGGGAGTAAAGGACGACACAGGGTTAAAATACAAGACGAGACACAGTTGATGCACATCAGGGCGGGGCAGATAATTAGAAAACAGGAAGTGGCTCAAAGAAGAGTGGGAGGAAGACACGGGTTAACAAATAATAAAACAAAATGGGAAATAAACCCGAACCATGACAGTTTCCACGGTTAAAAGATCGATAATAAACGTGTGGGTCCTGTCAGAAAAAAGTCACTGCATTAGGACTGAAAAACTGGTATACAGTAGTCACTTTTAATTTTCTGATATAGTCACTTTTAATTTTATTCTACATATTATATCTTGCCCAAAAGAGACTGTTTTTTAAGCTTTGCACACCCTGAGTGATTCTACCTACGCCAAATGTGACGAGTGCGTTTGTGAGATCCATAAAGTGTATCGGATCTTCTCGCATCTTATCTTGATAACAGCGCCAAGAACCCTTTACCATTTCCATACATGTATCCCCCACTTCTGTATAATTTCTCAATCCCCACATTTATTTTCAAATAGACTCATGAGAATGTTCTCTTTTCCCCGTCTCCATTATTTGTGGCTCGTACATTTGACACCGGTCTTCATAACTGCACTGGACTGTGAGGAGGCTAATAGCCACATGTCAATCACATTTTCTGCAGATGCGGTAAATAGACTGAGCCTCAAACAGACAGCCGTAGCAGTAGTACTTCCGTGCCTACACCCATGGCCTGTCATGGCTCCTTCCAGTTAATTGAAATTAAATCAGAGTGAAAGAAACCCACATAAAAGGGAGGGCGACACGCGCTGTAATCTGACCTTTCATTTGATGTTGGGATGTTGGTTTTGGTGACGCGTGCACACCTTACTCTCACAGAATGTCAGACGGATTCTGTTTGGAAGTGTCATGGTTTCATCTCATTGACGCAAATGTGTCTTTTAATGGCTTTGTGGGGAAATGCTTTGGGTTGGATTTGCATAATTGCTCTTTGACACCAAAAGCTAATTGTCTTGAGTGTTTCGAGCAATGTTTCAAAAACAAAAATGCTTAAAGAAAAATAAACCAATCCATCCAAGTTCCATCCATCCATCCATTTTCTTCCGCTTTATCCGTTGCCGGGTCGCGGGGGCAGCAGTCTAAGCAGAGACGCCCAGACTTCCCTATCCACACACACCTCCTCCAGCTCGTCCGGGGGGACCCCAAGGCGTTCCCAGACCGCTTATATCCGCGATCTTGTTCTTTCGGTCATTACCCACAGCTCATGACCATAGGTGAGGGAGGGAACGAAGATTGACCGGTAAATCGAGAGCTTTGCCTTTCGGCCCAGCTCCCGCTTCACCACAACGGCCCGATACAGCGACCGCATCACTGCACCAATCCGCCTGTCAATCTCACGCTCCATTCTTCCCTCACTCGTGAACAAGACCCCGAGATACTTGAACTCCTCCACTTGAGGAAGGACCTCTCCACCCACCTGTAGAGGGCAAGGCACCTTTTTCCGGTCGAGCACCATGGCCTCGGATTTGGAGGTGCTGATTCTCATCCCAGCCGCTTCGCACTCGGCTGCAAACCGTCCCAGTGCATGCTGCAGGTCCTGGTTCGTTGGAGCCAGCAGGACGACATCATCCGAAAAAGTAGAGATGAAATCCTGTGGCTCCCGAACCGGACCCCCTCCGGCCCCTGGCTGCGCCTAGAAATTCTGTCCATGAATACAGTGAACAGAACCGGTGAAAAGAGCAGCCTTGGCAGAGGCCAACATGCACCGGGAACAGGTCTGACTTACTGCCGGCAATGCGAACACAGCTCTGGCTCCGGTCATACAGGGACCGGACGGCCCTCAGCAGAGGACCCCGTACTCCCGGAGGACCCCCCAAAGGACACCCCGGGGAACACGGTCGAACGCCTTCTCCAAATCCACAAAGCACATGTGGACAGGTTGGGCGAACTCCCATGAACCCTCGAGTATCCGATGGAGAGTATAGAGCTGGTCCAGTGTTCCGCGACCGGGGCGAAAACCACACTGCTCCTCCTGAATCCGAGATTCGACCATCGGACGTAGCCTCCTCTCCAGTACCTTGCAGTAGACCTTACCGGGGAGGCTGAGGAGTGTGATCCCACGATAATTGGAACACACCCTCCGGTCCCCCTTCTTGTAGAGAGGGACCACCACCCCGGTCTGCCACTCCATTGGCACCGCCCCCGATCGCCACGCGATGTTGCAGAGACGTGTCAGCCAAGACAGTCCTACAACATCCAGAGACTTTATATAGTCAGGACGGATCTCATCCACTCCCGGCGCCTTGCCACCATGGAGGCTGCCAACCACCTTGGTGACCTCGGCCAGGGAGATGGAAGTATCCGCCCCAACATCCTCAGCCTCTGCCTCCTGGACGGAGGACGTGACGGGGGGATTGAGGAGAACCTCGAAGTATTCCTTCCACCGCCCGACAATATCCCCAGTCGAGGTCAGCAGCTCTCCACCCGCACCGTACACGGTGTTGGCAAAGAACTGTTTCCCCCTCCTGAGGCGCCGGACGGTTTGCCAGAACCTCTTCGAGGCCGACCGATAGTCATGCTCCATGGACTCTCCGAACTCCTCCCAGTCCCGGGTTTTTGCCTCTGCAACAGCCCGGGCCGCGGCACGTTTGGCCTGCCGGTACTGGACAGCTGCCTCAGGAGTCCCACGAACCAAAAAAAAAAAAAAATAACAATTGTAAACCGCTTTGTGACTCTGGTCTGTGAAAGGCGGTATATAAATAAATAAAAATTACTTACTTACTTACTTACTTACATCATTGCTCGATAGGACTCCTTCTTCAGCCTGACGGCATCCCTTACTGCCGGTGTCCACCACCGGGTTCGGGGATTGCCGCCGGGACCAGCACCAGAGACCTTGCGACCACAGCTACGAGCCGCCGCATTGGCAATAGAGGAAGAGAACATGGTCCACTCGGACTCGATGTCCCCCTCCTCTCCCGGGACCTGGGAGAAGCTCTCCCGGAGGCGTGAGTTGAAAGTCCGTCTGACAGGGGGCTCAGCAAGACGTTCCCAGCAAACCCTCACTACACGCTTGGGCCTGCCAGGTCTGACCGGCCTCCTGCCTTGCCAGCGGATCCAACTCACGAGCAGGTGATGATCGGTTGACAGCTCCGCCCCTCTCTTCACCCGAGTGTCCGAGACACGCGGTCGAAGGTCAGATGATACGACAACAAAGTCGATCATCGACCTCCGGCCTAGGGTGTCCTGGTGCCACGTGCACTGATGGAGACCCTTGTGCTCGAACATGGTGTTCGTGATGGACAGGCCGTGACTGGCACAGAAGTCCAACAACTGAACACCGCTCGGGTTCAGATCAGGGGGGCCGTTCTTCCCGATCACCCCTCTCCAAGTGTCACTGGCATTTCCCACATGGGCGTTGAAGTCCCCCAGGAGAATAACGGAGTCCCCGGGCGGTGCACTGTCCAGTACCCCTCCCAAGGACTCCAAGAAGGCCGGGTACTCTGCACTACCGTTAGGCCCGTAGGCCGTCACAACAGTGAGAGACTTGTCCCCCACCTGGAGGCGGAGGGACGCGACCCTCTCATTCACCGGGGAGAACTCCAACACGTGGCGGCTGAGATGGGGGGCAATGATTATGGCCACCCCAGCTCGCCGCCCCTCCCCGCGGGAAACACCAGAAAAGTGGAGCGTCCAACCCCTCTCAAGGAGTTGGGTTCCAGAGCCCAAGCTGTGTGTGGAGGTGAGGCCGACTATCTCTGTCGGTATCGCTCAACCTCCCCCACAAGCTCGGGCTCCTTCCCCCCCAGAGAGGTGACGTTCCACGTCCCAAGAGCCAGATGTTGGGTGTGTGGACTGGGTCGTCGAGGTCTCCGCCTTCGACTGCTACCCAGTCCTCGCTGCACCTCGCCACCACGGACCCCTCTGCAGGTGGTGGGCCCACAGGAGGGACTGCCCACGTCATCCCTTCGGGCTGAGCCCGGCCGGGCCCTGTGGGCTAAGGCCCGGCCACCAGGCGCTCGCTTGCGAGCCCCGACCCCAGGCCTGGCTCCAGGGTGAGGCCCCGGCTGCGCCATGCCGGGCGACGTCACGGTTTTCATTGTCGTGCTGTCCATGGTTGGCTTCGGACTGCGCTTCGTCTGACTCGTCACTTGAGACCTGTCTGCCATGGGAGGCCCTACCAGGGGCATGAAGCCCCAGACAGCATAGCTCCCAGGATCATCCGAGTGCTCAAATTCCCCCACCACGTTAAGGTGGCAGTCCAAGGGGTTGATGTTTCAGTTTATTTTTAAAGTTATTCAAACAGAGCTCTGCATTGGTTTTACATTTAAAGATAACAATTTTACCCATCAGGATGATTACATTCTCTACATTCGTTGAGCTGCTGTCCAAGATTCCCAACATTATATTCATGGGATTGATGTCAATCTCGATCCCTAATTCACACAACCATCTTTGGACCATCGTCCAGAATAATGAAACATATGGGCAAAAATAAAATAGATGCATTAGGTCTTCCTCCTCCTCTTCACAGAATCTACACATGGGGCTTTTAATGATCTTGCATAAATTCAGGTGTTTTCTTGTTGCTGTAATTTTATAGAATAGCTTTAATTGATCTATGGCGGTTTTGATTATATTTTTTGGAAAAAAAAATTCCATAAAACAGGACAATTAAATTCATCTTCCCATGCAGTGCAGATTCTGTGAGGGTAGAAGGCTGTTCCAGACATACACATTATACTCGTACATATGTTTGTTTATCTTGTCCATTAAGAATTTGTTGCATCTCACTCGTGGCATACATACTAATAATTTGTCCTTATCTTTCAGTGTTCTTTTCCATTTCAATGGGATTGCTGACAGCACCTGATTGTACTTGTATGGGTCCAAACAATATCCATAGTTTGTATAAAAATTAGAATAAGACAAAAAGTTTCCGGATATGTCCATTAGATCATTGATAAACATAACTCATGCTATGTTTATTCAAACATTATTCAAACATGATTCCCATAGAAAAGGTCTGCCTTCGATTAGAACATTAGAGTTCATCCAAAGCAATTGATTTTGTATCTCCTGAAAACCGTCTGGAGGATGATATTGAAAGCTCAGGCATGCCTTGAATGCATCTTTAAAGAATGTGGAGATATTTATCAGTTCAACATTCATAATTTGGTTAATATGATTGGCGTTAATCTGGAAAAATGGAAATAATTTACTCTGAAAAATTGGGTATGCTTTAGTTAGCATTTGACTAGATATTAGGGTTGTGATACAATTTATGAATCCAGGAGGCTTTCAGAGATTCATTCATGATTTCTAGATTTTTTAAGTTTAATCCACCATTTTCAGGCGAGTTGTACATATATTGTCTTTTAATTTTGTCTGGCTTATTATTCCATATAAATTAAAACAAAATGTGTTCAAAACATTTAAACAATGATCTGTCCGGTGAGGGAAGTGTTTGCAATAAATATACCATCTGAGGGATTACAAGACAATTTATTAATGTTACTTTTCCCATCATCGTTAAATGTGTTCCCCTCCATGGCAGTAACAGACTATCAACCTTTTTCATTCTCTTATCAATGTTAAGCCTTATGGTTTCTTCAGTTTTACTACAAACATGAATTCCTAGAATCTTTACATCGCTATTAGTCCATTTCACTGGTACTGAACATTTGATCTCAAAATCTGAACCTGAAATGTTTCCTAATCTCATAATTGCACACTTTCCAAAGTTCGGTTTTAGGCCAGACATATTTGCAATCATCTGCATACATTGTTAGTTTGATATTATTTAGTTGCAAACCTTTAATTAAAGTATTATTTCTAACTCTGATGGAAAGTTAGAAAAGTTACAACAAGGTATTGCATGACTATTTTGGTGGAGCTGAAGCTGGATGACACTGTGGAGGTGCCTCTCTGCTCCAAACACGATCAAATATCTCCAAGACTCTCTCCTTACAGCAGCGGGTGATGTCACTGCATTATGTCGTGTACAAAGCTGCAGTCTCAGGCCACAGTACTGAAGTACACAGGTGGTGTGCGTCAGTGCTGCTGGGAACTGCAGTCTCACATTCTGCAGACAAAGACTCCTGCAGCAGCTGTGAGGGAGTACCCAACATGAGGACTATGGCCAGGGTACAGACTCGGCATGCTGGGATATCACATGCAGATTTTGTTTATCGCAGTAAAACTATGATCGCACCTCAATCGGTTTCCATTTTGTTTTTGCTCGAGATTCAACAAGCTAATAATGAAGAATGTTTAAGTCTAGACAGGTGCATGCTGGGAACACCATTGTGGTTTAAACTGCAAATGGCAAATATACTGAATCTAATATGAAGTTGAGAATCATCTTTATAAATCCGTTTAAGCTGAGGTACCTCACTTTCAACCTAAAATAAATCGCATATAAAAACAAATCATATAGTGCAACAATTTTATTCTATTACTAGTTTTAGTTTTAGTCTAGTTTCCCCACCCACACTTGCTGATAGTGAAAAATGTAAGACAAAACAACAGAAATACCTGAATAAATGCAGTGTGCTTGTGGTGCAGACGGCTCCTCGGATGGCACTTCTTTGGTCTGCTGTGTGTTTGTATGTGTGTGCGTGTCTGTGTATATGTATGTAAATGTGTGTGTTATGGGGTGGGTCTGTGGGGTGGTCAGGTTAACGAGTCATGGGAAATAAAAAGTGATTGACTGAAGTGTTGCATTTATTTTTTTAGGTATTTGGCCTCTTGTTTTTTCTTTCCTTTTTAATTAATTTGATCGGTAATTAATTTGATAGTCAACATGTGACTCATTCATAGCCAAGGCTTAGTTGCGATACTAATTTTGAGAGTAGTCCTTCATCAACCTTTCCATATCCGCTTTACACCGTATCTACCATCTGTCTTAAGACTTGATTAGTAGAGAGGCTTTAAGGTAATTATACATTATTTTGAATGTGTTTGGAGTTTTATAAGATCGTGACATTCATTTTGTTTGCATACACACTCAGCGTAATCAAACGGATGCCATATTTCTTGTCACAACACTTCAATCTTGCTCCACCACCACTCAATCAGATTAAGAGCATGTTGTTGTTTTGCACCAGCGCCAGTGTAAATACAGACTTGTAAACGGGTGCTGTTCTTAATTAACACTTTGATTGCACTGCGCTCCAATGTGGGTTGGTGGGTTTGAGGTTCTCTTGCAGCACGGAGCCATGTGCAGCTGGATTCGGCTCCAGTCGGGGTCAGACCTGGGCTCGTACTTATGCTAAGTGCTCTATTGTTTGGGACAAATGTTTGAGGGGCAGCTTGTCCAAATGTCTACTTCCACTGTTCAATTAATGTGCATAAGAAAAGAGCAAGCCGTGCAATCATTCAAACATCTACGTGCCCCTGTCTCCATATTAAAGGCAATTATGCACATTATTCTATCAAGTTTGAGCGGCTCCAATGGCCTCTGTCTGTAAAGAGTTATGAATGAGTTGTGTTGGATTGGAGGAGCAGTTGAAGACGCCACACACACAAACCAAACACTCACAAACCATCTATAACTTCTAAGACATAAAGAATACTGGAAATAAAGAATACTGCCAAAATTGGCCCTGACCTGGTTCCAGTTAAGACCAAGACCAAAAATGGGAACCAGTTCTGGAGAAATAGGCTCCATTATCAGCCCGACTTGGCCCTAGTCTATTTTCCACCCCTGCTTGACTTGTACCAGGTACTGAAGAAGATGATATAATCTGGGATCGCGTCTTTCATTCAGACAGAAGACATGTTTCATTGTCGATGGTAGAGACAGTACGAACAAAGCACACGAACACAGATACAATAGAATGCAAGTGTATTATACAGAGCGGAGGCATGGAGTCCTCCAATCAGCAGCTGCCACGGTGCCATGTAGCTTGGCCTTCAGATAGATAAAACAAGGGAAAAGTACAGGCTTCTGCACAGAATGATGAGTTTAACTTTAACAAAAGTTGCTTAAAAGTGTTATGAAATCTCACAGTACTTTTTGGGTAGGTTGGGTATATATCATTTCCATTTCCACGTGCCTCATTCTACTCTACTCGGCTCTACTCCAGCCCGATTAGGAGCATTTCTACCTCCCCTTTTTAACCAGCATCAGGTAGTTTTGTTGTACCTGCTTGGCCCTTATTCTATCCAGTCCGATCTGGTACTGAAGTATTCGAACTGACAGGGATTGGTCAGAGTGCTGCTGTAAGACATAGTTACCAAAGGATTTCCCTGGATACTGGTTTGTTGCGGGTAGGTTGCTAGGAAACGGGACCAGATCCTAAAGTGTAATGGAAACGCAACCAGGCAGAAAGCTAAGTAGGGATGGTGGAAACAGGGCTTTTGATACAAATAGGGAATGATAGGGGCTACATAGCAGATTGAAAGATTAGTATGGCATAGTAAGTTGCTCTCACAGACAGAACCCCAGTCTCCACCATTACGCTCACATCTGCAGCACGGAACTGTGTGGGTGTGCTTGGATATTGTGCTAAATGAGTCTGTTTCTAGAAGCACAGCAGCTTTCAGTTTTATTTGAAAGATCCCTCATGGGCTATTGAGTTTATGAGTTTTTATTGGTAAAAAGCATTTTATACAATAATGGCTCCACTATGTACAGTGGATCTCGGGGATGAGAATGAATTGCAATTTTGATTGTATTGTTGCATTGGTACTGACGTAGAAAGGGAGGTCATGTTTTGTGAGACTTGCAAGTAGGTTAAAAGGGCACTAACGTTATTAAAAACTTTTTCTTTTCTGATAAAACACATTAAAAGGATGTATTTCCCACCTTTGCAATGTGTTTTTGTGTTATAGATAAGTAATAAATCAATAAAATAACGTTTTAATATCAACCACAGTCACACGTTCAGTATAAGACTTTAGAACCACAGACACACGTTCAGTATACGACTTTAGAACCACAGACACACGTTCAGTATAAGACTTTAGAACCACAGACACACGTTCAGTATAAGACTTTAGAACCACACACACACGTTCAGTATAAGACTTTAGAACCACAGACACACGTTCAGTATAAGACTTTAGAACCACACACACACGTTCAGTATAAGACTTTAGAACCACAGACACACGTTCAGTATAAGACTTTAGAACCACACACACACGTTCAGTATAAGACTTTAGAACCACAGACACACGTTCAGAATAAGACTTTAGAACCACAGACACACGTTCAGAATAAGACTTTAGAACCACAGACACACGCTCAGTATAAGACTTTAGAACCACAGACACATGTTCAGAATAAGACTTTAGAACCGCAGACACACGTTCAGAATAAGACTTTAGAACCACAGACACACGTTCAGAATAAGACTTTAGAACCACAGACACACGTTCAGAATAAGACTTTAGAACCGCAGACACACGTTCAGAATAAGACTTTAGAACCGCAGACACACGTTCAGAATAAGACTTTAGAACCGCAGACACACGCTCAGTATAAGACCATAACGCTACATGTTTGCATTTGATTGAAGACACTCACCATTTCTCTCAAACTCAACATCTGTAGCTGGGACATAGAGTTGAGGCTTCTCTCTCTCGGAGTTGCGGGTATTGACGTGTTAGCTGGTGTTAGCTTGTTAGCTGGTGTTAGCGTGTTAACTGATGTCCGTAAAAATAGCGTCATTCCATCTTGTCAAACCACCTCCAGACTTTTCAGTTCTGTCACTTTTACGGCTGGGATCTTTCATTTCACGGTAGTCACTTTTACGCTTCTCAACTTGTCTCTGCACTACGATGTCCCTTATGTCCCTTCGTCCCTAGCGCTACCTTCGCTAACACTTGAGCTTTTTACAGTCACTCGGGTGCACCATCGAGCTCAAACTGATCGCATCCGCAAAGTGGGTCAAGACGGGTCGGGCGCGGTCGGACCATAGATCCAATACTCCAGCCCGTGGAAACGGCCCTAATGTTCGCAAATGTCCATTTCTTGCAGATCACTCCTCATTTGAACCTAGTCAGAGTCCTCAAAATCAGAATTTGCGTGTGTGTAATTTGACATTTGTGTCTGTATCAGAAAAATGTGTGTGTATGACCACCTTGTACGAAGAGAAGAACGAAAAAAAGCCTAAGAGCTGCGCACAGGCTCTTGTTTTACACACAAATCTCTTTTTGACACACTTCTCCCGCCAAGTAGGTTCTCTGTCAGGTTCTCTGTCAGCTGAGGTCGAGCTGACATTGAGTTCTATGGTGGAAAACTTCTGTGTAGTCCACTGAATCCAGTCTTGTTTAGTCTGCAGTACCGCGAGAATCCCCCTAGCACGTGGGTCCTTTAGCTCCAAGCTAGTAAAACCCTATCCAGACAATATAGTAGATCCATGTATCATACAGTGGTGTGAATGAAAGAATTTTGAATATAGAAAAAAAAATATCATAAACAGCTGCGGTAGTGTGTCTTGTCAAGGCAGTAGGTTTTGGTTTGCTTGCGTGTAATAACCAGCTACACCAGCACCATCTGCTGGTGTATTGCTAGAACTACCACATTACACTTACGAATCTCTTTTGAGACACGCTTGGCGGCAGAAGTGTGTCAAAAAGAGATTTGTGTGTAAAACGAGAGCCTGTGCGTAGCACTTAGGCTTTTTTCCGTTCTTCTCTTCGTATAAGGTGGTCATACACACAGACTTTTCGGGTACAGACACAAATGTCAAATTACACACACACAAATCTGTTTACACACGCACACAGTCCAAGTTACACTTGCGAATCTGCAAAGGCAGGACTACGTCAAAAGATCTGTGTGTAAAAAAAAGACTTGTATGTAGGGCGTACATTTTTTTTTTTTACACACACACAGATCTAGTTACGCACACACGAATCTTGTTACGCACACACAAATCTTTTCCCGCACACATAAATCTTTTTACGCACACATAAATCTCGATACATACATACAAATCTATTTACACACGCACAAATATTGTAATTACACACACACAAATCTGGTTACGCTCGCACAAATCTTTTTACGTACACACAAATCTGGTTACGCACACACAAATCTGGTTACGCACGCACAAATCTTTTTACGCACGCAAACATCTTTTTATGCACACACAAATATTATTGAAACAATAATAGCTCCATAAATAACAAATATCTGTTTAAAACGTACGTTACGGCTTACACTTTCGGTCTCTGCAATTTTTCCGCGAATTTCTCTTTGCATGATAATTATAGATAGAAACCGCTAAGGGTAAAACTATGTGTCAAAATGAGTTTTATTTAACACAAAAAAGACCACAATATACCAACAAAATAAGATTAGGTCCCTTTTAAAACTGAGCCGGACATTACAACAGATTCAGGAGTAGGTACTTTTCAACTTGATGTTTTGGTCTGAAGTTCAAATAAATCTTATGTGAGATTTCATAACACTTTTAAGCAACTTTTGTTAAAGTTAAACTCATCATTCTATCAATGTGCAGAAGCCAGTACTTTTCCCTTGTTTTGTCTATCTGAAGGCCAAGCTACATGGCACCGTGGCAGCTGCTGATTGGAGGTCTCCATGCCTCCGCTCTGTATAATACACTTGCATTCTATTGTTCGTGTTGTTCGTGCTGCTCTACCATCGACAATAAAACATGTCTTCTGTCAGAATTTAAGACACGATCCCAGACTTTGTCATCATCTTCACTTATCTCCTGGCGATGAGGCAGACGCCGAGGGCAGCTCTTTCCTATTGTTGTCTTGGTATAAAACCATGTGAACACTCTGAAAGTCTGGTCTTGTTGTTTTGTTCTGTATTCTGTACCACTCTGCAACTAGTTTTTCTTTCATTGTATTTAGACTTATCTGACATATTCGATCAGATATGTATATTTTTTCAATTGGATATCAGCAATAACTTCTTGTGGCAGATATACTTGGCATGATAAACATAATTATAAAGTTACATTTCTCATGAAAACTAAATACATAATTTTTACTCAAAACCTGTATAGTTTTGGTTATTATACACAGGAACTACTCCCACTGGTGTCTGTCGTGTCCCTGGGAAAAAAAACATTTAACCCTACTCTACCTGAACTCCCCCCTCCTGAAAGACCGAGGCTGTCATCACTGACGGAGCAGCCCTCCTCCCATGGACCCACCACCTGCAGGAGGATCAGGGAAGGGCTGGTGCGGTGAGAGTTGAGTGGCAGCTCGGATTGCCAGCTCCTAAACCAAAGGAATGAAAAAATGAATGAATGAATTCTACTCAGCTATCTTTTAAGATATGATACACTTTATTGATCTCAAAAAGGAGTTATGTTAAGCAAGGCATCTTAGGTACAATAAAGCTATCCTATGTACAACTAAAAACGTGACATTGGCAATGCAAAGTGTACAGTCCTAGTACCGGTCGTTAATAAGTGACTTGTTCAGTCCGACAACCAGTCACTTACTGACTTGTTGGTCATTGCGTTCAGAAAAAAAACATGTGAAAAAAGTATATTTGCTAAAACAATCACAGAAGCAGATATAACACTGCATATCTATCTTGCAGGCCATGTTCATCTCCTTCCCTTCTTTAAGATACATTGATTGACCTTATCAATCTATAATAGTGTATTAAAGTATATTGTAAGCATTGCATTTTATATTTCATATACGTCTGATTCTAAAACTCACAGACTTTCATGGACAGTGAAAAGTGAGAGTGTGACATTGATTCAAGGTTCTCCAGCCGACAGACACGGGAGATAGTGAGGTCAGAGGTGGAGGGGGACTGTCCTGGGACCTGTCTGAGTGTGTGTGGGGGAGACAGACAGGCTGGCTCTGCTGCTGTGAAGGAGGGGGGAGTCAGAGGCTTCACGGACCCCCCCAGGTTTAAGTGACGGCCGGCTGAGATAAGGGGGCAGCTTCAGGTCATGTCTTTGTCCAAACTCCAGACGCACAAGAGGAAAGCATTAGATCGGAGGCAAAAGTCAAGCACACAATCTCTACATTATTACCAATATAAAAATGGACAATGCTAACCAGCTAGCTCCATGAAGCTTAATAGGAAAGTGCTCATGGATAATGTTTTGCCCATTCAATTGCCTTGAAAAATTCAACTTCTCTTGCTCAGTAACCGTTTGTGTTCATGTATCTATTATAATAACTGACGCCCTAACAACTGACCAATCGGGTACTTTCTGTCCCTGAATTGGGTTTTGTCTGATTGGCTCTTAAGTTGCTTGGCTGTTGTCCTTAATCACATCACAAGTTTCTTTATTATTATTCATTGTCAATACATATTGTATTTTGTGAACCCTAATTTTGTTTTTATGCAACTTAAGAATTTGTGTTCTGTCACCCCTCCCTAATGTCGGAAAAAGTTAAAACATCAGTGCTTCCCTTATGCGGCATTAATTCAGACTTGGTAGACATACAAACTGCAATTTTCTCATTTCAAATCTTTCTATTATCCCAGAAATCCATTAACAACAATCAAAATAAAACGCTGGCCATTTCTGAAACACACATTTTGTCTAATATTATGTCTTATAATGAATACTTATTCATGATTCAAAATATCAATATTTCCATGTCTTTATTGACCAGCAGTGAGCAATGTAATCAAGAGAACGATTTAAAAATACAACATTTCCTTAGAAAACATGTTGCATTACATTGATGAACCGAACAGAATATTGTTTGTTTGGGAGAATGCAATAAAAGCGCGTTTTTAAAAGGCGCATAAATGTCCTTCATGCTAGAGCGCTAATTAAATATATCTGATGCTTTTGCTTCATGATGTTATTGTGAAACCCTGGGCCAAACAAACAGTGTCACATTTGGTCCATTCTGCTGTCTGTGCGATGAATGCTGATGCTTTTCTAATGCTGACGAGTTCATTAGCAACGCCGGCTGTGTTTGTACCACTGCACACAATCAAGTCTGGGATGCGGTCCAGAATGCACCTGTAGAGACACCGGGACACGCCAGAGAGAGCGTTCGTCAAACACATGGAGGTCCAGGCTGTAGCTCCGGCTCACAGAGAGGGGGGGGGGGGGGGGGGGGGGGGGGGGGCCTGGATTCGAATCCCAGTCGGAACAGGGTCTTTCTGAAGGGAGTTTGCATGTTCTCCCTGTGTCTAAAAACAACCCCACTAAAAACAAATGTTAAAACAACAAAAGTTAAAAATCCTCCAGGTCTGGTCCTGACCAAAAGCAACAACATATGGATAAGATGAGATGAGAGATAACTTTATTCATAACACATTGTTACATATGGCCTCAATAAGATCCCTGTGCAAATAGATAGGAAATCTCCAAACAGTTAAAAAGTTGAGTTAAGTAAGGTATAAAGATCAAGGCTGTAGGGTCACACAGAACAGCCATCTTCCTCACCCCCAGCAGGAGGATCCGTGAGCAGCTCATTGCCACCCCACTGACCCAGAAATGAATTTAAGGGTAGTAAATGGATGGATGGATAAGTATACCCATCCATCTATTTTCTACCCCTTAATTCATGTTAATGTTCTCAACGGGCCAGTTTTAGATCCAACTCCACCCATTTCCTCAGGTGAGTTCAGTTTTAACCTTTAGATTTGAGGAAATGGGTGGTGTCTCTTCTGCGGAGATGGATCCCCTGACACTGTTACTACGGCGACCACTGCTCCTAAAGGCGCGTTCAGACCGGATCATGTGTTGAGTCGGCACGCACTTAGGGACCGTTGAATAGAGCTGCACGCACTTGGCCGGAAAGTGAAAGGGGAGGAGCAGGAGTGGAAAATGGACGCCCACAGGAGATAAACTTTGCTCAACTTTTCCTCGGAACGTTCGTGCAGCGACCAATCAGAGGGCCGCAAAGTGGTCACGGGGACATTGGTGGTCTGAGCGAGCAGACTGAACATACTGTAAACAGCCAAAACAGGAGCTATACCAGGACTAAACCAGGACTAAACCAGGACTAAACCAGGACTAAACCAGGGTTGACAATGGGGGACTGTGTGCTTGTGAATATATGCGTTGTCATGCTCCCGTGACCGTCTGCAACTGCTTCAAGTGTGTTCGCCGAAGCGGAAATACCGTTTAATAATACAAAAAAACGTGTGGCACACCTCCGTGAACACATACTATGTTATATAAAGCCCTAGGAATGTCTGTGAGCAAAGACACACTGCAACGCTGAATATTGGAGAAGATCTATACACAAGAAGCCGCTAGCATAGCTTTGTTAGCATTAGAGCCGGCCGGCTACTTCCGGCTCGCGTCAGGACGTTCTGGTGTGAAGTCCTCTGCGTCTGAAAACTAGAGAATGCGCGTCTTGTGAGCGGGGCTTCAGCGTTTGAGCGTTTGCGGTCTGAATGCACCATAACACAGGCCCTAGTGTCAGCGGGATGGGTCATATGGAGAGGATAAGATGCCTTATGTGGATAAATAAAGTATACCTTAACCATAACCTTACATACTTCACATGGTACGGCATCATTCCCACTGCGGAAAAAACACAGCATAACAGGGTCGACCCCACATCCACAAGAATGGGCACATTGTATGTCACTCAAATCTAAGCGTGGTATTAGAACCGTTGCCTGTAATAAGAGCATTGGCCTTTGAGCCAGAAGGTCGTGGGTTCGAGCCCACCTCAAGACTTTCACCATCGACTCCCACTGTCTGCTGTCGTTGTGTCCTTGGTAAGACACTTAACCTCTGGGAACATCAGCCACAGTGGGGCGGCTGCGGCTGTAAAGTGCCAAACTGCCGTTGTGTCCTTAGGCAAGACACTTCACCCCCATTGCCCAGAATGAGTCTGGTGTGTGTGTGTGAATGTTTGGTGGTGGTCGGAGGGGTCGATGGCACAGACTGGTTGCCTCACTTCTGTCGGTGTGCCCCAGGGCAGCTGTGGCTACAGTAGTAGTTTATCACCACCGTGTTTGGAATGAAAGAATAATGAAACATGTGAAGTGTCTTTGAGTGTCCAAAAGAGCGCTATATAAAACCGATGCATTATTATTATTATCATTATTATTATCACGGGGGAACAGGAGTAAACATACATTAGACAAGTGCTATACAAGTTTATTTGTATCGTACAGTTCATACACAAGGGAACTCAAAGTGCTTAACAAAACAAGATAGCAACAATCACACAAGGCATTTAAATCATTAATAATCACGGTACATGAAAAAGAGTTTGACAGGTCTGCCCTAGAATGTATCTAGAGCTATACAAAAATACATTGAACTGAATAGAAATGAAATGTAAATTAAACAGGATTTGCGCTGATACTTTTGGAAAGTACATGAAATGGTAATCACAAAAACACTAGCCACCCCGGCTTTAACCAACATGAGCAGTGATTGAAATGTTAGCGTTGTATTTAGAACGTCCTAATTCTAGGACAATAGTGTTAATAAGTCTTTATCCAACATGTGAGCAGCAGTGGCTCAGTGCTCCTTGTAGAAGTATAATAGGATTAGACCTAAGTGCTTTGTATTGACCACTCTAAACTTCGTCTACTTAAGCTGCATTGACTTCTGTGGCACCGGAGCCGTCTGAAGTTCAAGGGATGGCTTTGGATCATTTCTTTAGATTACACCATTGTCCACTTCCACAGTAAACCATAAACACTTGATATCAACATTTGTCACAGTTAAAGAGGCAGTCCGGGATTTATCCAGACGCAATTTTTTAAAATACTATGGGGAAACAAAAGTAGTCAAGTTATCATGTGCTGTCAAACAGGAATGGATATGACCAGATGCCTGTAGCCTCAAAAAATAAATCATAAATATTTTGGAGCGGACCGATAGAAAGAAACCAATGGTATGCGTTTAACCCCAGACGGTGGGGAGGCGTTGGGTACGACGGCTAGATGCATGCAGCAAATGCATGAGATTCACCGAACATCCTCGCTCCACGCATATGCCGCAACCAATCAGAGAGCAGCAAAGTGGTCACGGGGACATATGCTGGAAGATGAAGACACTCCAAAACAACCAAAACATGAGCTAAACCAGGATTTAACCAGGGCTGACAAATAGGGACGCAGTGCCTGTGAACCCATGTCTTCACATGGATTTATACTGTGACTCTAAACAAGGATAAGGTGTTTGCTAATAGGGAAGTACCCACCACTTCCTTCCAGTACACCAGATTGACTAAACTCAGCTGAAATTTTGTAAACACGCCTTCATCAGTGCACGTCCATGCATCAGCGGTGGGAACACAGAAGAACACTTCAGAAGCCTGAGGCCCATCGAGACAATGCAGTACGCTACTAGTTAGTGCTCACTTTTTGGTCCAGATCTCTACTTTTGAGATAGATAACTTACCTCACCTCCTGTGTTCAGGTCTTGTCTGCCCGCTCCGCCTGCCTCGGTCCAACTGCCTCCTAACCACTCAACTAACCTGCTTCAATAAATCCAGCCTTGGGTTCTGTCGTGACCCAAGGCTGTCGTGTTTTTTTCTAGATAGAGAAAAACAAAGGAAGGTTGCTCAGCCATCATAACCTTCCTTTGGTTTAGACTAATCCCTGAACGACTGGGAGCTTACACAAACTCATATAAAAAATGTCAAAAGTTATGAAAACTACAAATGTACATACACAGAGTATTCACGTTTCCAAACGAAAAGTTGTCAAATGGACTGCTCTGGGAGTTCTAGAGTTAACCTGAGACAGAACATCCAGTTGGTGTTGTCGCAGACTCTTGATCTTCTGGATCACAACAGACTCTGGTCCTGACACTCTGTGATTGAAGAGGCCATTAAAAAAGAATGCTAATCCTTCATCACTGTTGCAACGGATTATTAGGTCTGAGAACACCATCGGAGATTCAGCCCGTGCGCTAATGAATCACTGAGAATGCTAAATTAATATCATAATTGATGTTTTGTGTGGGAACGTTTATGAATCCTAAAAGAGACTCGGATTTGAAGAGGAAAAAGGATTTCAACTGTTCCTGTATGTGTCAAATCAAAAGGAAGAAGCAAAACAAATCCAACAGTTTCATGAAATAGTATAAGGACTATTGAAACTGTGTGTGCATCACTAGGAGCAGGTGTTTGTCCCTCAGCCTCTCCTACATTAGACTAAGTAAGTTTAATTGTACAGCACAGTTCATACGCAAGGCTTAACCAAACAAATAGAAACAATCACACAAGGCATTCAAAAGGAATAATCAGAGTACAGTAAGAGTAAAGATTCTATCCTTGAAATCTTTTCAACCTGGATTTGAACTTTGTCAGAGTAGAAGTTTCACATCTTCAGGAAAAATGTGAGCCAGGTCATAGTAATGTCCTTTCCCTATGGAGTCACGGCTTTGTGGAGATGGAAGCCTTCTGCACAATTTCTGAGAGGTGCCGTTTGTAACTTTAAAATTAAATTCTGAAAATCTTATACAAACCAAAGCAGATATTGCTGTCCACAGAACCCATTCCGTCGCTTCTCGTGAAAGAATGGGTGATCACTTTCGGGGGCATTCACACTGTAGTGGGGGGGGGGTCCCTGAATTTCTTTTCACACACATTTGCATGCACACAGTTCAGTGTTAGAAGCCAGTCTGAGCTAGTTCAGAGACTTCACTGAGCTGAGTGTTACAGGTTCATCACTAAAAAACTGCGTCTGACCTTGAGTTCAATTAGACCAAATATGCCTCGGCTGCACTTCTTTTTGGGTCTTTCCCGGTTTCCAGAAGTAGAGAGATGATGTCCTGCTGTCATCCAACTTCTGTCAAATGGAAATGGGTCCGTTTATGTCCTCAAACAGGAGGTCATGTCCTCAAACAGGAGTTTATGTCCTCAAACAGGAGGTTATGTCCTCAAACAGGAGTTTATGTCCTCAAACAGGAGGTTATGTCCTCAAACAGGAGGTTATGTGCTCAAACAGATGATAGACCGAAAATACACAGGCATATTCCAGTTTGCAGTCATGCAGTTTACTATAATCTTCACAGAGATATTCCGTGGCCCTTTCAAAAGAGATACATAAAGTACACAGTGGAGAACAGTCTAGTTCAGCACAGGACTTAATAACAGCTTATTTTCCGTTTGAGAATCAGCTTGCGATCTTGTCTCCTCTTTCTTGTTACACAGGCGTAGGAGCACATAGATACATGTGCACTTTGATTGCCCTTTGTGTCTCCGCCTGAGATCTTGGAGATTTG